>MJUT01012205.1:100798-142113 GCA_002080005.1 Gigantidas platifrons | reverse complement strand
TGATGGTACATTCGTCTGAGCGGTAGAACCAGGCGGTTCTGTCGTAAGTGTTGAAGTAGATGACGGTAGTTTCGTCTGAGCGGTAGAATCTGGAGGTTCTGTCGTTAGTGTTGAAAAAATTACTGGTACATTCGTCTGAGCTGTAGAACCTAGAGGTTCTGTCGTAAGTGTTGAAGTAGATGACGGTAGATTCGTCTGAGCGGTAGAATCTGGAGGGTCTGTCGTTAGTGTTGAAATAATTGCTGGTACATTCGTCTGAGCTATAGAGCATAGAGGTTCTGTCGTTAGCGTTGCAGTAGTTAACGGTATATTGATTTGAGCGATATAATCTTCAGTTTCTGTCGTTAGTGTTGAAGTAGTTGATGGTACTTTCGTCTGAGCATTAGAACCTGGAGGTTCTGTCGTTAGCGTTGCAGAAGCTGACGGCACATTCGTCTGCACTGTGGAACCTGGAGGTTCTGTCGTTATCGTTGCAATAGTTGACGGTACATTCGTTTGAGCGGTAGAACCTGGAGGTTCTGTCGTTAGTGTTGAAGTAGTTGATGGTACATTCGGCTGAGCGGTAGAACCTGGTAGCTCTGTTGTTAGTGTTGAAATATTTGATGGTACATTCGTCTGAGAGGGAGAGCCTGGAGGTTCTGTCGTTAGTGTTGAAGTAGTTGACGGTACATTCGTCTGAGCGGTAGATCCAGGAGGTTCTGTCGTTAGTGTTGAAGTAGTTGATAGTACATTCGTCTGAGCGGTAGAACCTGGATTCTCTGTCGTTAGTGTTGAAATAGTTGATGGTATATTCGTCTGAGCGGTAGAAATTGGAGGCTCTGTTGTTAGTGTTGAAGTTGTTGATGGTGCATTCGTCTGAGCGGTAGAACCTGGTGGTTCTCTCGTTAGTGTTGAAGTAGTTGATGGTGCATTCGTCTGAGCGGTAGAACCTGGTGGTTCTCTCGTTAGTGTTGAAATAGTTGATGGTGCATTCGTCTGAGTGGTAGAACCTGGAGGTTCTTTCGTTTGTGTTGAAGTAGTTGATGGTACATTCCTTTGAGCGGTAGAACCTGGAGGTTCTGTCGTTAGTGTTGAAGTAGATGATGGTACATTCGTCTTAACGGTATGGCCAGGAGGTTCAGTCGTTAGTGTTGAAGTAGTTGACGATGCATTCCTCTGAAGGGTAGTACTAGCAATTGCTGCTGTAAGAAGAACATTCAAGTTTTTTGGCATGATATCATATTGTGCAGTTGAGCGCGAAGCATACATATACACTAAATAAAAATGAAATATTGAGCAATGAGTAAACAATTGCATCCAAAATATCTTCCATTTATAAAACGTACATTACATGTAATGTCAAACGGACGAGTGGTGAAAATATACCAGTATTTCACATCTTTTTGACTAAATATCATGTAGTAATATTTTTACCAGTTACAGGGATCGTCGTGGTCATATGGTCATTGGAGTTACAAGTACCTGTGTAATCAGTGCCTATCACCAAAGCTGTGGGTTAGAATCCCGCTCATGGCGAGGTGTACTTGATAAAACTTTATGTGATAAAGTTTGTCTGTGACTTGCGGCAGGTCGATCGTTTTCTACGGCTACGTCCACTAATAAAACTGACCACCACAATATAGCTGAAATATTGTTAAACACCATATCCCTAGACGGTTATCTTTTATTGGTATTTGTTGCTTCTCCGCTAATCATGCAGCATTAAGGAGTAAGAGTAAAGACTGGTTGGTTTTGAGTGGAGCGACATGTCTACCCGTGGACTGTTGTTTCAATTAGCTAGCACTAAAACAATCCGACTCAGTGTGTTGGTCTAGAACAAAGCTAACATCATCCTCATCTCATTGACAATTAACTTGTTCTCGCCATGATATAGCTGAAAAATAGCTGAGTTGGGGTTAAACAATAATTACTCACTCACTCGCTCAATTCCAGTATTTAACAATTATATATTATATATATATATATACGTCTGAAAATTAAACCAAACAGTGTCAGAATCATATTTTGAAGCTGTCAAATATTTGTTCTTCCCTCGACGGGATTTGAACTCACACCATTGATACACTGCAGCACCATTCGCTTAGCCTTACGTCCTGCGACCTAGACCACTCGACTACATCCACTCCTTAAAAAAAAGAGCTTCAATAGTCGTAGTGTTACCTTGTCTCGTAAGAATTTTAATCTAGGGATAGACGTAAGACATGTGTATAAGCGTGTGTAGATGGTATATATATATACTTAATTTTATAATTTGACAGTAATCTAACTACGTAATTTTTAATATATTGTATAGGATAATGAATTAATTAATTATACAGTCACGGGAAGTAAAGTATATTTATATAAAGTCTAAGGGAATCAACCAACCAGAGAACTTAATAGGTAACGGATCGTCGAGACATGACGATGCAGCACAAACAAAATATATTATGGAAGTCTAGAAGATTGTGCAACGATACCGATAAATATGTTACAAAAAATATATTGAGAAAATTTTCGGTCAACAAATGACCTTCTTCAGTGTCTATCAAAATTAGAATGAGTTTGTAAAAAATAGCTGGTATAATTACAACTCACTAAATAGTCAGGTGACAAAGTGTGACGTATTAAAAATCCAAGTATAAAAATCTTTAACTCCCTCATTTCAATGTAAAGATAGTGTGGTATAATTACCACTCATCTAAATAGTCAGGTGACAAAGTGTGACGTATTAAGCATCTTTAACTCTTTCATTTCACTGTAAAGATAGGTTGGTATAATTGTCACCTGGTAAAGTGTGACGCATTTAAGAATGTTAAGGATTATCGTTATTAAAAGGTGGTGAGCACAAATCCTTAACTTTGTGACAGTAGTAAAATATTCGTTAACTATAAACACTTGAAAGAAAATATACATAAAAACCTATTGTTTTCTGTTAATACCGTCCGGATGTAAAACACGGAGTTCTTTAATCCAAAATCTTTCCCGATTCTCACGTTGAAAATCAATCCACAGACAGTTATGTTCAATGATGAGGATTTTCATTTTGTTGAAATCCTCGAGACTGTGGTCAGACAGTCTGAAGTGCTGGCTCACAAGAAGATGTGTGTGTTGACCAAACAATACAGTGTATGTGGACAAATAAGAAACAGTTATTAAATGAAAGCTTAAATATACACTTACAATCTATAATTGACAAGATAATCCAAGTGCTAAACAGAAAAGCTGTCGTCGAAATTCTCATTATAATGTACTATATAGTATGGTATCTACAAAATACAGTAATAATTATGTTGTATTAATTTACCGACAATTTTGTGCATGTGTTGTTTGTGTTTATCTTCATTTGCAGGATTTGTTCAGTTATATAATGATTACTGTGCTAATGTGAAAATACTAAATATTTAAAACACATTGAATGGCGATAGCCCCACTCTAGAAGCCTAGCCGCTTGCCACAGTCTGGAAACTTAACCACTTGTCACAGACTGAACACCTAACCAATTGCCACAGACTGGAAACATAACCACTTGCCACAGTCTGGAAACCTAACCACTTGCCAGTCTGGTAGCCTAACCACTTGCAAGTCTGGAAACCTGGCCACTTACAAAAGTCTTGAAACCTAACTACTTGCCACAGTCCTGAAACCTAGCCACTTGCCGCAGATTGAAAACCTAACAACTTGTCACAGACTGAAAACCTAACCACTTGTCACAGCCTGGAAACATAACCATTGGCAACAGTCTGGAAATATAACCACTTGCCACAGTCTCGAAACATAGCCACTTCCACAGTCTGGTAGCCTAACCACTTGCCAGTCTGGAAGCCTAACCACTTGCCACAGTCTTGAAACTAACCACTTGCCACAGTATGGTAGCCTAACCACTTGCCACAGTCTGGAAACCTAACCACTCACCACAGACCGAAAACCTAACCACTTGCCACAGTCTGGAAACATATCCACTTGCCACAGTCTGGAAACCTAACCACATTCTGGTAGCCTAACCACTTGCCAGTATTGAAGCTTAACCACTTGCCAGTCTTGAAACCTAACCACTTGCCACAGACTGAAAATCTAGCCACTTGCCACAGTCTGGAAACCTAACCAGTTGCCACATTCTGGAAGCATAGCCACTTGTCACAGTCTGGAAACCTAACCACTTGCCACAGTCTGGAAACCTAACAACTTGCTACAATTTGGAAGCCTAACCACTTGCCACATACTGGTAACCTAACCACTTGCCACAGACTGAAAACCTAACCTATGGTTACAGTCTGGAAACATAGTCACTTGAAACCTTACCACCGGCCACAGTCTTTTTTTTATCTCAATAAAAAAACTGGCCACAGTCTTAAAACCTAACCACTTGCCACAGTCTGGAAACATAACCACTTGCTAGTCTTGAAACATAACCACTTGCCACAGTCTTGAAACCTTACCACTTGCTAGTCTGGAAACCTAACTACTTGCCTAAGTCTGGAAACCGAACCACTTGACATAGTCTTGAATTCTAACCACTTGCCACATCCCGGAATACTAGCCACTTACCCCAGTCTGGGAGCCTGACCACTTGCCACAGTCTGGAAACATATCCACTTGCTCCAGTCTGGAAACCTAACCACTGGCCACAGTCTTGAAACCGAACTACTTGCTCAAGTCTGGAAGCATAGCCACTTACCAGTCTGGAAACCTAACTACTTGCCTAAGTCTGGAAACCGAACCACTTGACATAGTCTTGAATTCTAACCACTTGCCACAGTCCGGAATACTAGCCACTTACCACAGTCTGGAAGCCTAACCACTTGCTCAGGTATCGAGGCGTAAAACCACGACGTCATTACTATTAGGCCTTTGTCGGAAGACAATAACATTAATCCTGTTAACCATCTGGCCGTCCATAGTATCACCGACATTTTTGTTCAAGTTAATTTGATAACTATTTACTAGAATAGAGTAACATGGCGGGTATTTTATTAGAATAAGGAAATGTGTGCCCTTCGCGGGCGTATGGTGTCCTTGTTTCTTTGTTCATCATATTGGTTTTCTGTGCTGTGTACTTTGTTTTGTTTGTCTTTGTCCTGTGTGCCTGTGTCTTTGCATTGTTCATTGTAGATTCATTTCCGTTCGAGTTTCATTGACGTTTATTGACTAATCAATCCATTTTTAGTTTAATTTATTTTTTACTGATTTACATCTTATCCAAAATGGATTGCAGATATATAATTAATTTATATTTTTAGTACAGTCTATAGTCAATATTATTGCGTATCATCGGAAGAAAACATTTGTTTACGATATTTCGAAAAATGACATAATTTGCTTTGCTACTTTTACAGTATACATAGAGCCAACGGAAAGCACTAAAATGGAAAAGGGTTTAGTTTGGGACAGGTACAAATGTATGGCAGGGTTTATCCAGATTCCTAACATCCTAACATGATATCTAGATTTAAAGCAGCGATAACACAGATATGCTCAAAATACATCGGACATATAAACATAAACTTGCAGACATTTATTTCACACCGGATTGTGATTACTGCAAAGAAAATATATCCGTAGTCATTTGTAACACAGACATTCCGTAATGGTTAACAAGTCAAATTGGAGACCGAAAAACTTGCAAAGTGATTACTTCAACTTTAACACTAGGAACACTTGGATCAGTTGCTTCCCTATTAGCAGGCAAACATAGTATACGTTTATATTGTTTTCAGGTTTTGACGATTATCGGAATTTTCGACAGGAGTAATCAACTCTTTAGAGTTGTCAAATTGTTTGAAGCAAAAAAGAACAAAATTGTAGTTTCTCGAACAGTTTCCACACTTTAGATTTGTTGTACATTTAACACGTGTGTGGTTACTTCGATAACAAGGTTTCCGCTGTTTAGGGTGATATCTTCGTAAAGAAAAAGTGTTCGGTTTGCTGCTGTACAGGGTAATTACACCTAATATTTGCTAGATATTTTAATATTGTGTCGTCTAGTCTGTCTTCGATTAACGGATTCTGATTTCCCCTTTGGTATCTTCAAACTCTTCTTATTATATATCTCAGATTTATTGCGAATTCGTAAGGTATAGTGATCTCAAAAAGTGGATTAAGACAAAATAACTATTTCTTTTCATTAATAATATATAACTCAAGCTCTCTCCTTCCCAAACACCATAAGATAAGTATGATAATAATTCAAAAATATGATTATAATGCACCGTAATGCATTATTCGAAACTGTAATTTAATGTACAAAATTATATTACAAAAATGCTATTAAAGATGTACATTACATGTCATTGCTTTCTTGTGTATCTCTGTCTTTTTTTTGCTGGGTGGGAGGTGGTAGTTAGTCGTCAACAAGAAAAATAATTATATTCATATTAGAATATCAAACATTAAAGAATCAGTTTTTGTATAATAACAGCATATTTGTGAATTGATCTGCACTGTCTTTTGTTAAATACATGGTATACTTCAATCAAAACATAACAGAATAAATTCCTTTTCGTCTCATCACAGCACCTATGGTTAGTGTAAGCGTATTTTATTAATTAAGACATATCACAAAGTACATACACAGAGAGACAAATACAACTGCAAATGAATTAATTAAATGGATCCGAAAACAAGCTATTGAGCTTATATAAATTCGTCTCCCAAAGATAAATTATACATTATACTTTATTAGGATTTGTTTCGAAAGATAGGACAATTACGTACAATACTATTTTATAATTGAATTTATGTAAAGAGAAGAGAGGAAATTGGGTGCGTTTGAGCTAGCTTTCGTGCAGGTGAAGATTAAGAGGTGAATCTTTTACTACTCAGAATAAATTTTTGAACTGTTAAGAAGATCTCAGAGTTTAGATGAGCTGTTAGTTCATTACATCCTAATAGTAAGATGTCGAGATTTAGTTGTATAGGAAGGTGCAGGGAATTTATATAACGTTGTCTGGAGATATTATAGCGAGGACAATGAAATAGAAAATGTTCAGATTTTTCTATCGAACCACAAACACAGCTAGGTGAATCTACAGTATTTTTCTTGTACAAATGTGAGTTCAATGAGCTACACTCCAACCACCTATGGTTCACATGCATGTCTATGTTATTATATAAAATGTTCTATATTTGTGTTTTCACTTGATATTGTTTCTTTCAAAATGTAATTGTAATATAATGAATTACTTAGATAAAATAATGCGCACTTTAGTGCATTGGTTAGCTAAAGTAATTGCAATCTAATGCATCACTTAGTAAAGTAATATGTAATAAAATGCATTACTTAACTACAGTAATTGTGATTTTACGCATTACTTAACTAAAGTAATTGTGAAGTAATACACCAGTTCATTAAATCTACCTAATGGTATTCTATGCAGCTCTACAATTTCCTCCATGCCTGCTCTGATATAGACGCTTTCATAACGCAGAATAGCAAAAACACAAAACAGAAAACAAAACAAACAAAAACGACTCAGATATATGTAGTTGGAGATTCAGGTACCGGATTGTGACAGACACATACATTAGGTGGTGTTAAACTAGTTAAAGGGATACAGACTATCCCTCTTCACAATTTGATCTCCAAGGACAAGCAAGATCTAACCAAATAATAAACATATGTACAGATTCACTTCCACTCATAAAGACCACACAATGTCACAACATTTATTGACTACGTAACAATGAACAGTACTGAGTCAGTGTACGCTAGGAGTTAACTCTAGTCTGTTGTCTAAACACCATGTTACTCTTTTGAATTCTCACAAATAACAATAAACAGTACCGAGTCAGTGTACGCTAGGAGTTAACTCTAGTCTGTTGTCTAAACACCATATTACTCTTTTGAATTCTCACCAATAACAATAAACAGTACCGAGTCAGTGTACGCTATGAGTTAACTCTAGTCTGTTGTCTAAACACCATGTTACTCTTTTGAATTCTCACAGTTTTCAGTCGTGTAATCTATTATTTTGGACTGTGGAACAATGAATATGCTTAAGCTTAAATTACTTTGGAATATTATTGCATACTATCTGAATTATCTGAAAGAGTAGGCGCATTGTAGCCGCTACGAAGACCAGATATTTCGTTCCTATCCAACTCTCCACCCTTTTTTAGTCACAGTCAAAGTCGTTGAACCGGCTGACCCATCCCTTCCCTCATTTCTATACAGTCTTAATATATTATTGAACTTGTTCTTATCCTGAAAATACTGCAATACTGATCGACAATAATCTGATAAACGATTATCCTTATGTCAATCAATTAATTATATATTTTACAGGTAGTTATTTTGTCTATTTGCTCCCTGTGATTGATACCTCCCGATTTAATATATCTATATTTCAATAATCTATAACAGTTTTAGTCATAAGATATTTGTTATAGAATATCATGCACAAACAAAACTTTTGAAGCGCATTGTTTAGTTAGTAACAAAACAATTGCCACACAAGTTCACCGCTAAGTACACGGAGCTCACAAATAACTAAAGGAATGTGATTGGGGAATATGAATATATTGTATTTGTTTATAACGCAAAATGACGTATGACAAAAACACTTTTCAACAATCGTAACTGCTCGAGTCACACCTTCAGCTGACCCTTAACAAGACCAGCGGACAGCGATCGAAGGTGCAGTAAAGGGATATCCTGGTTTGAGATATGATAAAACCAAGATTGAATGACTAGTGGGGTCTAATCATCCCATATTGATGTTAATATATACTAGATTACAAGCATACATCAAATATTCCGAAATAATAATAAAAATAAACGGACTCAACTCCAACGAATCACATGTTATCAGTTGATGACCATATAAGCGTTCCGAGAACAATTGAATGTTGATTGATTGATTGATTGATTGATTGATTGATTGATTGATTGATTGATTGATTGATTGATTGATTGATTGATTGACATATGCATAATATGTTGGTTCTGGACCATTAGTTTTATAATTAAAATAATGACAATCTGCACTTATGATATAATTTATATCAATATAGCATAAATGGTCTTGGCACGAGACCAGATGTAAAGAAGTGAACGCTGGGTTAAGGTTATATTTTTGTATTTTTGTATCTCGTTCAAAGCTAATCGATACCCTAGCATACAAATACACGACCGCTCGCTTTCCTATCTTGGTACAGACACTTAATTAAAAAATTGTGGTCTTCAGCAAGCTCTATTGGTCCAATCCTTCCCTCTTAGTACAATTATGAAATAATACATGTGAGTAAAATGCTAGTGCAGTTTAATGTACAATTTGTACATTGAGAACAAAATGCATGTATATATTGACAATAACAGTACATTGACTTGACATAAAATCGATATACGGATGAGGCTTAGAATCGGGGAAATTCGTGCCGAATACGTATATCGAATTTTATGTCAAGTCAATGCACTGTTATTTTCTTTATGCTGCAATCATTAGTGACATTAATGGATATTACTACCAATATTCAAATTATTTAAAAAGTTAGTTACCCCCAAGAGGTCCCAACTGATTTCTAAATGTGATAAACAGTGACCGTTTATCACTTGTAAATATACTGTCAATGCATTTTGACTGCTCAAATAAAACGATTGCAGTATAAAATAAAAAAACAGGCATGTATAGGTTGTCAGGATTGGTCGTCGAGTCCCATGCTAGGTAAGAATTTCCCATCTTAAACTATAATCTATATTTCTAGTTGCAATTTAAATTTCTCTTTGCGACCTATTTTGCTAAAAAAAATGAAAGACAAAAAATACCACACTGTCGTAAAGGTTCCAACATCACTCGGGGTAAAATATTTACGCAGACAATGTTACTCATATTAAAATCTCCAACAAACTTACCCCTTCCATAAATTATTTTTTAAATCTATACCACTTACTACTTAAACACATGGCCACTCACTTTCCTGGCTTAATAAAAGCAATTCAATGAAAATTGACGGGGCTAGTTATATTTGCCCAAGCCTCCCCTCGTAGTGAAATGATGCAGCCATGCAAGTGCTTTCCACATGTGGGTAAAATACCAACTCTCATATGCAACCGGGCAAATAGCGTTATTATAAAGAACGCTATGATCTTGAACATTATACATATTACATGTATGCTTAATCTTCGTGACAAAGAAGTTGTCATATGTATAATATAGTAGTTTTATTAAAGAGAGTCGATGACCTCAACCACCGATATTACACATTATTATACTTCGTGTAAGTTTCTGTAGTGATATTTGGTACTGTAATATTTTGGCATATTACCTGGACAATTATACACTCAGTATAATAATGATATTAATGTGACCACATTATTATATAAAGATCATCATAAGACATAATAGTCAACTTTATTACTATTTCATAATTTATCATCGATGTCATACATTTGTATGTGTGATAAAGGGGGTATGTACATGTACCTTCAAAATTTACAGAAAATAAATTGTCCTTTATCGCAGTTTACGAGAAATCACAGGTGTTTATCAAAAAAGGAAAATTCAGATTTCATTCAATATAAAAGTTGACTGAACTCCTGTACACCTGTCTGACACTATATAGTTAAAGTGTAACAAAAATAACATTTATATAATAATATATTTAAGTTTCAATTAATTAATTCAGATAGCATGTTATTGCCCTTTACAAGAGTGCAGATAACATGTTATTACATAATATGATTAAAACAGCCCTAATACGTTTAAATCAGCCTGTATCATACAGTGACTCTGCCCAGCTTAATATCTATACAGCTTTTTGTCCCCAGGGCAATACAACTTTTGTCCGTATTGGTCCGGGGCCGAAAAAGCTGTATAGGTTCCGGTTTGCAATCTTACTTCGGTTCCGACATTACGTTCGCATACTACATGACGTAATTATTACAAACATGTCATCTGACAAGGCTGTCGTTGACAGTGACCTTGTGGCTTTCACAACTGAAGAAGCCAAACAAATATTGCATCAATTTGCAAAGGAAATTGGGAGCTTTGAATTCTGTTAAAAGCATATTAGAAGTTTTTAACTGTTTCATCTAGAAATGCTCAATGACACTGGAGTCTGGAATTCAAATACCATGTGAAAATGATAAGGCCAGTATAGACCCAGCTTAACAGGTCTTATATTTGTCGTATAAACAACATAAGTATAATTATTTAATAATGGTGTTATTAACTGGTTGTTTCTGTATTTGCCCCGTATAGATTCTCGATCAGCTGTATTGGCCAGCGGGCTAATACAGCTGACCTCGAATCTATACCAGGGCCAATACAGAAACAACCAGTTAATAACACTATATTATTTCCCTCGCAAAATGGTATTGCCCCGCAGGCAAATAACACGCCGCAAATTATGCTTTTATTACACATGCAAATTCGGTGTTATTTCAATAAAATATGTGATAACACACGTTATAATAGTAAACCTGTAACAATTATTGCTCTAAAATTTGATACTTTTTTTATGTTTTGTCTCAGTTTTTCACACACGCACGCACGCATGCACACACACACACACACACACACACACACACACAGCATGAAAAGTCTCTGTCCACATGCGTATAGTAAGCATCATATTTGAACGATAGCATAATTTCAGAATTAGAAAATGAAACAATTTAGAAACACATGTTTGTTAGAACCGATCATTTAACTTTTTAGAGAATTGTTTTCACACGACACAAAAATCATATTAATTTTTGGACCTGAAAAATCGGTATTATATTTTTCTTAATATTTTACATACATTTGTAGTTGAAAACTGCAAGATCAAATTAATTACTTTTTTTGCAACCTTCAGGTCAGGATATTATTTTTCTATCAAATTTAGCGACATATATATAAGAAAGTAAAGCATATCTCCTTCCTAAGGCTTAAATAGTCGTCTCAATTAGCACAATAAAACATATAATTCCTTAAATACATACAAACACATCTTTATTAATTCTTGGTTAGCACAAGAAAACATAATTCCTCATAGAAAAATAAACACGTGTTTCTTGCTTTAAACGTGAAAACACACGATTTCTCCGGCATATATGTTAGACTCAGATCGACGTCCAGTCTCTAATCGACGTCCAATCCTCAAATCGGCGTCCAATTCTCAAATCTATGGCCGTTTCTCATTTTCTCAAATCGACTTCCAATGACGTCACTGACGTATGCTTCTAATGACGTCACACCCGTTAAGGCATGTTTTTGAAGCAATGATGGAGAGGCGACAAGACCAGATTCCAGGGACCTTATTCACAAATCATCCGTTAACTACCGCATTCGTTAACGTCTCCGTTAAAAAATTCCGCTAACAAATTGGTATTCACGAAGCCTCCATAACTTAACGCACCCGTTAACGTTCCCGTTAAATTTCTAGTTTACGGAGAAAATTAACGGATAGGTTGTCGTACCCGTTAATCGGACATTTAGATATAAGAGCAATAACAAAAATCCTTTTATGATGGGAATGCGTAAAATAATATATGTCATATTGCTTTTTTTTTTTCATTAGCAAGACACAAGCTTTGGCAAAAAGTATTGCAAACGTTAATTTTTCCATAATCTTATATTTTATATTATATATCACATTTTTTTCAAAAAATAAAAATGAATTTGTTTCTTGACAGATTTTAATCATACTTTTACCAAAATGTGCAGAATATTCTACAATTTATATATAATAAAGCATTTGGGAAATTTCCATTCATGGCATGAATGAACTATTCATCTTTGAGCCGCTTGTATATAAATGCATGGAAAACATATTCTTCATTTATTCAGATGGATGAAACATGAGAAAACGGACAATTTAAAAAAAAAAGATCAACATACATCTTACACGACAAAATCAACCAGAGAAACTGTGATCATACTCAAAGTGATATCTCCCGCCCACCGCCTTTTTGAAAATCAATTTATCTTTCCTTTGAGATGTCAGAATGGAATATATTGCTTCGTGTTATCAACAAATGATGTACTTCCTTGGTGTAATAGGCATGGGCGGATCCAGTGTGTGTGTGTGTGTGTGTGTGTGTGTGTGGAGTGGGGTGGAGTCATTTGGTTACGGACCCCCTCCCTCTGCCCTAGAATTTTCAAAATATATGCAACAAATATATAAAATTGTCTAGACTATCTTTTAAATTTGGCAATTTTCCGGATACCCTTCGAAAAAAATATAGATCCGCCCATGATTAGACAATATAGGTATGGTGTATTTAAAAATTGAGATTTATTTGGATGAGGTTAAGAAACAGGGGTACTGCGAGGCTTTGCCGAGCAGTCCCCCTGTTTCGTGCCGAATAAATCTCATATAAAAAGACACCATAAATTTATTGTCTTTATACTGCAATACTATATTTTTTCTCACTGTTTTCTATATAAAAAAAAAGTAATTAAAATTCGTATTCCCCGTCATATTCTGAGAAGGCGGAGAGAATCGGAGACGGAAAGGGCTTGAATTATTCGAGTTACAGCGACCCAAACTTTAAATTTCAATCCCACAATGCAAAATCGGGCCATAACGTCATTAAATTTACAAATTTACGATTTGCTTCGTTATTTGTGGAAATATGTCGATAAAACTTTGTGAATATGTATTTTATATCACCAGTAACATATTTAGCTAACATGTAAAAAATCGCGAAGTTTCCCTTTAAAGTTCATTCTTATACTTTCCTTCAACCAAAAAGCTATTTTTATGGGAAACTTAATGGAGTGGCTTTATTTTGAAAGGATGAAATACTTGATACAACTTTTTCGACTCATTTGCATACTAACGGACCCGTTATGAACGCACCCGTTAACTTGAAGTTTACGGAGACGTTTGTGAATACCACTTTACAATTTAGCGGACATACCCGTTAACATCTCCGTTAACTTAACGGGTCCGCTAATTAACGGATGCTTTGTGAATAAGGTCCCAGATGAGTGATTGTTTATGACATAAAATGCCTAGGTTTTTTTTTTATAGTTATTGTAGATAAAATCTTATTGTGTTTATTCTGGCCCTATTGACTGTAATTTGAGGAATCATTGAACACACTTATTATTTCGATAATAACTCTATTGATGATATTAGAAAGTTAGAAAATGTGCTAAGAAAAAAAAAATAACAACAAATTTAAATAAAAGATTAAATATCACACGCAAAACAAAACTGTCATTACATTTATTTCTCAATTTACAGTATGTCGCTTGTGTTTCATTGTTTTGTCCCGAATACAACTATTAAAACAGGAAAATGAGCATTATAGCAGATATTTCAGGCTGCACAAATATTAAAAATCAAACATATATACTGGGTTTACCTGGTTCCGATGGTCTTACGGAAACACACCTTGTATAATATCCGATACCTATCGTTTGAATGAATCTGTATTTATACAAACATATTATGCTATGAACTAATAAAAAATAATAATATCCTTTTAAAACAGGAGTGTTTACCTTGTGTTCAAGCTATTGATTGTTGACAGTTCTCCGATGGCACCTTTTTTTACTTTAACATCGTTTCGATGTACTGGGAATTCCCTGTTATGGATAACCCGAATAACCCAGTCGTTATATTACGCTTTGCTATATAGGAAGCTGGAGAGCATACGAACACAAAACAGTTTTCACATGTTCTGTAAACGATATCTAAGTTGGTTTTTTAATATTTATCAAATGAGAAGACATATTAGGGTGAAGGAGAAGTTGAGATTTATTATTATTTTTAATAAAATGGCAAAAGCTTACCTGAAATGCAAGCATTTCCAAAAAGTAGGTGATGCAAACAAAGCGTATCGTCAGTGGAACGTGACCTGCATCATCTGACCGGCGACTGCGTAAACAGAAGTACGCGAAGCACAAAAAGAAAATACATCGTTACGAGGTATAACACGAAATGAGGTGAAGACAGTATAATAGAATATGAAAATATACATAAAAACTGCTTGAAAGCATCCATCATTTTGAATTTTGGACTTTCGACTCCATTCAATGTCGCATTAAATTTTCATTTCAAACTTATTTGAATAAGAGGGCTGCTGGTGAGCTTTTTTTTAGACGAAACACGGGTCAGACGCACTGAATTTATGCTAGGAACTTTGAGGCTTTGCATTCATTTGATACAATATGCAATGATGCAGATGATGTACAAACTTAAAAACGAAGTCGATTTGATAACGACAAATCCGCCATAGATCTGATAATTTGTTAAAGGACGCCGATTTGAGAATACCCTTAAAATTCGGACCGTGATTTGAGATAATGACGGCAGTGGACGCCGAATTGAGGAGTGGACGTCGATTAGAGACTGGACGTCGATCTGAGTCTATCATATATTATGCATATTAATTCTATATATTATGTGAGAACAATCTCCTATAGTATAAGTTTGTTTATTTTTGTTATCATATACCTAGTTTTTACTAATTAAAAGTTGCATTAAATGGCCTGGCTTTTATACGAACCTACCTGCTTATCATATATCCAAAATATTAGAGAAGTAGCTGTTCTCTAATCACAAGCATGTGTTTCTAAGTAGCCTAATCACACCCTTTGTCATAAAATACCTAAATCAAGAGATTAAGATAACGCTGGACACATTTTTTCCCTTTAAGGATGTGTTTCTATAGGTATGTAATCACACTCTTTGTCATAAAATACCTAAATTAACAGAGATTAAGATAACGCTGAACACATTTTTGATTGAATGTTTTTCCCTTTAACAGTGATACAAAGACAAATAATATTATCAATTTGATCGAGGAATGTACGACATGTGGTGAAGATCGAACATTAAGTTAAATTTTTTCCTCAAAATTTAAAGTTACTTTAGAAATTTGCGGTCTTATTTATTTATTTTAATAATTAATAATTTTTTTGTGATTGATGAGTATATTTTTCTTGAAATGATGAATTTTCTGAAAATAGTGTTTTTGTCTTATTTTTATTATCATCCTTATTCATTCTGTTATCTTTCTGTTTATTTGCACAATTATTTATGTATTTATAGATAAAGGATACTAAATAAGAAGACCTATGTTTGCGTGATGATTTGCATCAAATCGAAAAAATATATCAAATACATCCCTGTTTCCAAAAATGAACACTCAATTTAAGTTAGCTAGAAAAATTATTTAAGAAAAAACAATCAAATTTCGACGTTCCGACATTGACTTCCCTATTCATATTCTACTTCCGATTTCCGGTATGGCAATGCGTTACAACCAAAGGACGACACATTAATAAGTTATACACCGAGATATACGACGAAGATTTTTCCATTGCATTTGACTCTTTGTTTGTGGTCTTTTTATTTTTTAACCACATTTCTACCGTCAAGAGCGAGCTGTCCGTCAATGAACATAGTTAAGGTGTAACTTATAAGCTACAACTTGATAAATATTGAATACTAGAATGTAAGATATAAAATATCGTCTTTAATCTGCAATTACAGTTTGCTATGCAAACCGGGGAAGAGGGATATAACTTCCTTTATACAGACATGCAGCTGGGATGATGGGTAGGGTTTTCAGCTAATAAATATATGATTGGATCGTACATTTCCCACTTTCATTTCAATGTTAAGCGTACATCCGTAAGGAGAGTTTAAAGATACCAAAGTGAAAATCAGAAGCCATAAATAGAAGGACAGACAATACAATGACCAAAAGAAAATAAGACAAAGAGACAAATAATGATTTACAAAACACTACACAGAAAATGAAAGATTGAGCGATACGAACTTTACTAAAGATTTAGCTACACGAACCTTACTAAAGATCAAGCTACATGAACCTTCCTAAAGATGGAGCGACATGAACTTTATTAAAGATTGAATGACATGAACCTTACTAAATATTGAGCGACAGGAACCTTACTAAAGATTGAGTGGGATGAATCTAACTAGAGATTGAGCAACACGAACCCTACTAAAGATTGGGCAACACGAACCATACTAAAGATGGAGCGACACAAACCTTACTAAAGATGGAGCGACAAGAACCTTACTAAAGATTGAGCGACACGAACCTTACTAAAGATGGAACGACACGAACCCTACTAAAGATGGAGCGACACAAACCTTACTAAAGATGGAACGAAAAGAACCTTACTAAAGATGGAGCGACACGAACCCTACTAAAGATGGAGCGACACAAACCTAACTAATGATTGAGTGACACGAACCCTACTAAAGATGGAGCGACAAGAACCTTACTGAAGATTGAGCGACACAAATCCTACTAAAGATTGAAGCGACACGAACCGTACTAAAGATTGAGCGACAAGAACCTAACTAAAGATTGAGCGACACGAACCCTACTAAAGATGGAGCGATTAGAACCTTAGTAAAGATGGAGCGACACAAACCTTACTAAAGATTGAGCGACACGAACCCTACTAAAGATGGAGCGACAAGAACCTTGCTAAAGATTGAACGACATGAACCCTACTAAAAATTGAGCGACACGAACCCTACTAAAGATGGAGCGACAAGAAACTTACTAAAGATTGAGCGACACGAACCCTACTAAAGATTGAGCAAAAAGAACCTTACTAAAGATTGAGCGACACGAACCCTACTAAAGATTGAGCGACACGAACCCTACTAAAGATGGAGCGACACAAACCCTACTAAAGATGGAGCGACAAGAACCTTACTAAATATGGAGCGACACAAACCTTACTAAAGATGGAGCGACAAGAACCTACTAAAGCTTGAGTGACACAAACCCTACTAAAGATTGAACGACACGAACCCTACTAAACATTGAGCGAAACGAACCTAACTAAAGATTGAGCAACACGAACCCTACTAAAGATTGGTCAACACGAACCCTACTAAAGATGGAGCGAGAAGAACCATACTAAAGATAGAGCGACACGAACGCTACTAAAGATGGAGCGACAATAATACTACAAAAGATTGAGCGAGACGAACCCTACTGAAGATTGAGCGACACGAACCTTACTAAAGATGGAGCCACACAAACCCTACTAAAGATTGAGCGACAAGAACTTAACTAAAGATTGAGCGACACGAACTCTACTAAACATGGAGCGACAAGAACCTTACTAAAGATGGAGCGACACAAACCCTTCTAAAGATGGAGCGACAAGAAGAACCTTACTAAAGATTGACCGACGATTTTATAAACATATGCCGTCGTCTAGAAGAAATTCAAAAATTAGAAGATATCAAATTTTTGAAGAAACGAGATGCTAAGTTTAAAAGGGATGGAATCAAACCCAAAACTCCAATTGATTCCACAGAAGACACAGTGGTGAGGAAGACACGTACACGACGCTTCATATGGAAAACGAAAGTAGAGAATATAAAATCTAACGTGGTTGTTAATCTTTCCAGTAAACCCCTAAATTCAATCGAATCATCGTTGCTTTCTAAGGGTTTTAAATTTTTGTCCAGATCCTCCTAAAATAAATGTTCGTGAACTCGATGAAGACCTGGTTCAATTTGCACGACGGCTTAGAATTAAAGAATATGTTCATTCAAAGAAAGAAACCAGTGAAGACCTATCAACAGACGAATCGGACATAAAGGAAGTCACTTATATTCCTAGATTTGTCAAGAAAAGTAATTGGATCCCGAAACCTAGCAAAAATACCAGGCTAGAATCGGTCATTAACCTAATTAATTCAGATATCAAGCACAATGTTGATGTAGATGTCCCCATGACCGACAACTTAACACAGGCAGAAAGATCAGCCCGTAGGGAGTGCAGTAGTAGTCATAGATAAAACGACATATATACAAAAAGAAGAAAGACAATTGTCCGATTGTCGATTCTACGAAAAATTAGATTCTGACCCTACACTGGATGTTACGCAGAAGATCATGCGAGCCTTAGAGGCTATGCATATAGACGATAAGACCATGGAGTACCTTACTCCAGAGGATCTCAAGCCAGGCCGTTTCTATCTGTTGCCTAAAATTCACAAGGAAAACAATCCGGGGAGACCGATTGCATCAGCCAATGGTCACCCAACTGAAAAGATATCGGAATTTATTGATTTTCATCTTCGGCCGTTCGTTGAAAACCTTCCATCACACATCAAAGATATTACCGACTACTTGAAGAATATGGAAAATTTAACCATTCCAGAAAATACGACGCTTGTTACCATGGATGTAACTTCCATTTACACCAACATTCCCCATGATGACGGAATTACCGCATGCAGAAAAATATGAGAACAACGAACAGATCAAGAACCTCCGACAGAATGTTAGTGGACATGCTTACACTAGTTCTAAAGAGCAACAATTTTACTTTCGACGAAACCACTATCTTCAAATAAATGGGACAGCTATGGGAACCAAAATGGCACCCCACCTATGCCAACATTTTTATGGGGGATCCAGAACACTGTCGTCAAAGAACTCCGATCGAAAATGTTTGGTCAACATCCGGGATATTCTAAAGCGGTATTTTTAAAGCAGACACGGATAATTATCGTAAATATTTATAAATATACTGTGTATATAATGTGTTGAATTATGATGCTTTATGATTGGTATTATTATTAATTTCATTTCTTGTCCAAATATCATTCATTTTTGCAGTGTAAAATTACATTTTTCTATAAGTTATAAGGAATTCGGCTTCAAAATCATTACAATCAACTGACATATCACTATATCTTGCATTTACGAATGAATTAATTGTTGCCCAAAAAGAAAAAAAATATTGATGAATGATTGATTTTACTTAAAAATACTATTTTGTTGATGAAAAGTAACTAGTTATATCCTAAAACATGATGTCAACAGATGTTTTTTAAATCTGGCTTGGTCAAAATGTAAACATGTATACAAACCGGTTGGGTCATTTATATATAACCGGGTTTGTCAGTATGTAAATACCACTGATCTTATTGTTATTGATTAGGAAATATCTCAAAGGCGATAAATACTGATCCATAGTATGAATATTCGCCATGGCTGCTAATTTCAGCCACTTTGTACAATAAAAAAAATCGTTATTTCTATGTTGAATTGCTATTGTCGCGAACACTTGATTTTTTTATGCTTTTTGTGGCACTGACATCACGGTTGATGCTCAATACGCTACACTCACTTAAAGTAGCTGTCCAGGCGCACCAATTGAGTAGTGGGATATTCTTTTTATAACACAATATTTTAATTGTATACTCGTTGATAACGAAGTAAGTCACTCTGTGGAAATATCTTCATATATACGATATTTAAGTTTCTTCACAGTATAATGTTTACATTAACATTACAGATCAACAAATTAACAAAGGCTGTAGTATTGAATTCCATTCCGGACGAACGATTTTGGCAGTGTGTATACAAAGAAAATGTTAGGTGTACTCGATTAATGCAACGTTCGTTGCAAGTTGTAATGTGACAAATGTTCCTGATTTTGATGTTATAGTCCCCCGCTCATCCACCGATATTAATGCCAAAAGAATTTCAATCACTCGTATATATATTGCATTTGGGGGGGGGGGGGAGTTGAAATGACAGACTGAATGAATGTGTTATGCTGATATATATTTATAATAAATGTTATGCGATCTTGTAACGAACGCACAGCCCTACACTATGTCGAGTCTTATTTATATTACATCATTTTAGTTAATAAAAAAAATATTTTTGGAGGAGTGAAACGAGGGAGGAATAAAATAGACTATATTCTCGAAAATATAAAATTTATATATACGAATTTTTACGAGTTTTTCTTACCTGTTTCGCAGCGAGTGGACATGAATTATATATTTTCCGTCAATGTACGAAACTGTCAAATTGTCTAAAAAGAGCAGAAACAAGTGTTATTCTTTTCGTTTTTGATTGTGTCCTCTGTGAAGTCTGCGCTTATAAGTTTATAAGCTTATAAGCATAAATCCTCTTACTGTTTCTTACCGTCGCTCAACATGAATCAGGTACCAGAAAAAGATATCTTGGTCAGAAGCCAAATACAAATGTATAACAAAAAAATATCTGGTCAATACAATGTGACTACTCGAATAGAACAAGTGCAGGATAAAACAAACATTAACTGGGCAGCGAAGAAATACTATTAAAACATTTTATGTTTCAATCTTGCGATAATCCTCATTTTATTTGTATAAGTTTCAGACAATATGATTGCTACATTTATATAATATTGTGAGCGCTATACAGATGTTTGTGAGTGAGTGAGTGAGTGAGTGAGTGAGTGAGTGAGTGAGGAAAACAAGTTAGTTTTCAATGAGATGATGATGACGTTCGCTTTGTTCTATACCAACACGCTGAGTTGGATTTTTATATTGCTAGCTCACCGAAAATAGAGGCTCAGTGGTCTGAGCCTATGCCGTTCACCTTTCATTCTGCTTTGAGGAAACTTAATACAGACAGAACCTTCTATAGGTGCTTCCCACCAAAGTTCGGCTCATTTGGCTAAGCAGTTTCAAAGAAGAAGATTGTTAGAAATCGGCCAATCAGAAACAAGAATTGTCTGTGGCGACAATGTTTGTCAACGAATCGGATGAAATGTGCAATCTTTATAGAAGAACTGCCATAGTTGCTTCCTACGAGGTTTCGGTTCATTTGGCTAAGCAAAATCGGCCAATTAGAAACAATAATTGTCTGTGGAGACCATGTTTGTTAACGAATCGGGATGAAATGATCAATCTTTATAGAATACCGTCCATAGCTGCTTCATACCAAGTTTCGATCCATTTGGCTAAGAAGTGTTAGAGGAGAAGATTTGTTTTTAAAATCTGCCAATCAGAAACAAGAATCGCTTGTGGCGACCATGTTTGTTAACGGATCGGGACGAAATGAGTAATCGTTACAGAGGACCTTCCATAGATGCTTCCTACTAAGTTTCACTTCATTTGGTTGAAGCGTTTCAGAGGAGAATATTAAAATGTGAATAGTTAATGGACGACAGACGACGAACGAAAGACGACGGACGATGGGCGCCAAGTGATGGTAACAACAGTCATTGGGTAGATATGTCGCTCCATTCAGACAAATTATTCTGATTCCGAGCCAACCAGTCTTTGCTCTTTCTCCTTGATGCTGCATTCCTAGCGGAGAAGCAACACATACCAATTGTATATTCTTTTGTTTGACAAGACCGCGGCTCGTACCCACAATCTATCACATTCGAGGCGAGCACGATAACCATTACGCAACCGATGCGGTTCCTTATTTTTATTTTATTTTTATTATTTGTTTAATCAAAATTTATGATTGTCCTTCAATATATTATTTGAAAACCAAAATTAATCCAAAAACAATAAGAGTGACTTGATATCTATATAAACATTGAGAGTTCCTACTTTTGTTCAAACACTCTTTGAATATTGCAATAATCCAACTGCATAGCAAATAAAGAAAAAGAATTATAAGTTCTATACAAAATCATGACCATTATGTGGAAGGTGACTTGGCGAATGCCAATTCTGCACAAACCGTTTTGCATTTCTTTCACTTATGTAATACAAAACATCCACATGTAAAATATTTTGACTATGTGCTGTTGTTTTTTTTCACAACTTTTATTCATTGTAGACAATTTTTGTTTTCTTTTTATCAATTTGCAAGTCGAACATACCCTTGACAGGTGTTATAATGAACCTTAAATAAATTACAAAAAGGAAACATAAATGTGATATTGAGCTGTTATCGCTATTCTTTCAATTTTTTACATAGACAAAACCGGTTTTGGAGACCCAACCGGAAAGTAGTGGCTAACAGAGCCGGAACGAATGTACGTAAATAAGCATTGTGTTTTTTACTGTAGTAAGTCTAAAACTATTCATGGTGGCACGTCAGTGCAAACTATCATGTATATAAGCATTACAAAGGGTTTGTGTACTTTAATTACACATATATACTACTTTTTATAGCTTTATTTGATGATTTCAATCTCATTATTAGCATTTTTCATTGTTTATGTCCATCATTTTATCTATATCTGAGTTAATCACATAAACATATAGGAAAAAACAAACAAAAATAATTGACCGATAACGACATCTTCTGGATTCAAGATATAATAATACTATATGATCATAATGCTTACTTTTTGTCGTCGCCTGAATGTCAAACATTCCTAGTTGACTTGTACCGGAAGATGACAGAACAATTCCGACCGGAGTTCTTTGACGACAGTGTAGAAGAACGATTACTCTTCTCGTCACTTAAACAACCTCTTTCATGGTTTCGATTTATAGATGACGTTGACATGAAGTGGACACATGGCGATACAGAGCTTGATGAATTTTTCGAACATGCCAACAGTATCCATCCGTCTATAAAATTCACACACGAAGTGTCGAAAACGAAAATGTCCTTCCTTGATACTACCACCACGGTCAAGGAGGGCAACATGACAACTTATTTATACTCTAAGCCCGCAGACAAACATCAGTACCTTTCACCCAGTAGTTGCCATCCTAAGCACTGTTTTAAGAGTAGCCCATTCAGCCAAGCCATTAGAGTAAACAAATATGCTCCACTGTTGAAAACACCAAGCAAAGACTAGGAGATTTACGCCATCATTTGAAGAGACGGGGATATAATGACAAAGCTATAGAGATTGGGTTTTCAAAGGCCAGTGAAATTAACAGAAATGACCTCCTGGAGTACAAAGAAAAAAATATCAACAAATGGGTTCCCCTTGTTCTCACTTACCATCCTTCTTTAGATAAAATTTCAGGCATTGTCCATCATTGGAAAGAAATTGAAAAAAGTGAAACGCTGGCCAAGTTGTTCCCTGAACCACCCGTTGTAGCGTTCCGGCGACTTAAAAGCATTAAGGATACACAGGTCAGAGCTGCGGTATCTCGACCTTCATCGACGGTTGGACAGTGTAAACCATGTCGTGACAAGCGTTCCAAGTGCTGTCTCACGCACAAGTGTTCCATAGCAAGACGACAGGAAAGGAGTATAATATCTTTTGCAATGTCTATTGCAAAACACTTAATGTGGTTTACCTCCTTGACTGTCGCGTCTGCGGGTCGCAATACATAGGAGAAAGTGTCCAACAATTCAACAAAAGAATAAATGGACACAGAAGTGACCTTACGAAAAAGACACTCTTGCGTGTGAGTCAACACTTTGTGTCGCCGGGGCACTCATTGGATGACTTTGGCAGATCCAAAATCTATATTATTGACCACAATCCAAGTTGGAAAGAGAATCAAAGAGAAAATAGAGAGAGTTGTTGGATCCGCGAGTTACAAACATTACACCCGGAAGGCATAAATAAAAAGGCCTAAATCTTTTGTTTTTTAACTTTTACAACAAATGTCTGGTCCTTAGCTAATTGGTAAATTTCATCATTACATTTTCTTATTGCTTTCATATTGTTTATAGATTAGTGTACATATATACATGAATAATATAAAGTATAAAGTTCAAGATTATGATTTTTAGTAATTTACGTCACGATAACTGATGGTCACGTGACAATTTTTCAAATCAGGTTACAGACGCTGATAAGGCTTGTCGGTCAAGCGAAATATCCGTCGATTTAATTATAATTATAGTCTTTTCGTAGACTTATAGTTATTTTTGTTATATATTAACATCTTTTTTTATATTGTTGTGCTAACATTTTAGACGTTTATTATACGTCTGAAAATTAAACCAAAAAGTGTTAGAATTAGATTTTTTGAGCTGTCAAAATTTTTTTCTTCCCTCAACGGGATTTGAACTCACACCATTGATACACTGCAGCACCAATCGCTTAGCCGTACGCCCAGCGCCCTAGACCACTCGACCGCATCTGCTCCATAAAAAATGGAGTTTTAGTAGTCGAAGTGTTACCTTGTCTCGTAAGGAAAATCTAGAGATAGACATAAGACATGTGTCTAAGCATGTGTATATGGTATATATAACTACGGCTCCATCGTATACATGACCTGATGTACCCGGATGGGTGTCCAATCAAAAACAAAACAGCATTTGTTTATATGTCATAATAATGTATAATTTACATTTTATTTTCTCTACTTATTTCTCACATATTTTTGTTAATATATAGATTCTATATGTATATAAATCATGAACATGGAATGTGTCAGAAGAGAGTTCATTGTCGTCCATTAAATCAATGTAAGTTTCAATATCGTCTGAGGTTATATGTTAACTGGAAAAAAGAGTTCATAAATATTACACACACAAAAACGGATGTTCACAATGTGTTATTCATGCTTCAGCATAATAAGTTTTTGTGATGAAATCGTCATAGTAATAAAAACGTCGATATCTTCTTGTGTGCGCACGACCCGTTTCTGAAATAAACTTCGTCAGATTCGTTCATTGACAGGAGATTGAAAAACCAGATCATTTAAAAGTTTTGGGAGCGAGAATATAAATGTGTTGGTTTTGTTGATTTGGTTTATGGTGTTTAATGCCACTTTTAACCATATGTCAATTATATCGTCGCGGTCAGTTTTATTGGTGGAGAAAACAGGAGTACCAGGAGAAAACCACCGACAAACTTTATCACATAATATGATGGGCCTAAATGTATTGAACGATATTGGTTAAACTGTGATAGACAAGTTTATTGATGGAGCAACTGAAATGCTACTATTTAACTGCATTAAAAGTGTTGTTTTTTTAAAACTACGTTTAACTATCTAACTTCTTGAAGGGTCCCGGGTGGGTCAATGAGTTAGGTCGTTGGATCTAACAACTCATACAAGCCTATCACCAATACGGTGTGGGTTCGCGCCCAGCTTTGTAAATTACGAAAAAGGGTGCACTAGACACGCAGCTGCAAGTGATTATGCTTACCAGTTGCTTGCCCAGGATCGGTGGTTCTCTCCGGGTACCCCAACTTCCTCCATCACTAAAACTGGTAGCTATGATATTGCTGAAATATTGCTGAAAGTGGCGTTAAACACCAAAATTATAATTCTATCTTATTGTGAAGACTATTGATTTACATTTCATGTCTTTTATAAATGATAAGACAAAGGTCAGAAAAGTGAAACGCAAATTAAAAATTAATACAAAAACAAAAAACAAACAAAAAAACTAACAAACAAAAACAGAACACAGATAACTACAAAAATGAAAACACGGACCTGACAAAGACTATTGATTGATTGACTGATTGATTGGTGCTTAACGCCAACCTCAGCAATATTTCAGCTGTATAGTGGCGTGAAAATGCTTTATTATTAACTTAGATACCTACAAGATCCTTAGAAAAAAAACATATAACATACTTGTCTATAAACAATCAGATTATATGTACAAATAAATGAAACGAGAAAAAACAGTTTGAACCAGGAAGCTCGAACCAGGAAGCTCGAGAACAGTGCATAGTTAGTTTTCGAAACTATCAAATTCATAGATAACCTTGCTCACATCGTATTACAATCCTATCTTTTGATTGGCTGAGAATGTGTGCACTAGATCAAAACAATAAGTTAATGTTAGAACTTTGATTTGTCATAATGTTATAAATAAAGAATTAAACAGTCGTGTTCAAGGATATGACCAACTACAACAATACAAACCACTCCTCTATCACACATAAAAACAAGTCAAATACATAACAATGACACCGATTTAGGACAGGTATAACGTGCAATATTCACCTGAAACGCGTCATATGTCAACTACAATAGTTTTTGATTTAATTAGTTTATGGGTAGCTTCTATTATGCATGTATATGTACAAGGGTCGTCGTGGCCGTGATCGTATGGTACATGTAGTTTTATTTACAACTACATGTGCAATCAGTACTTACCTCCACTGATGTTATGAGTTCGAAACCCTACATTTTGAATCTCAAATATAAGGATTTGATACAAATAGTTAATAATAATGACTATATAGAAGATATAAATAAAAACAAATACAGATGTGATGATGGTTTGGAAAGATTCCTGTGATTGTGTTCACCAACATATACCAAATAATCAGGAAAAGTACAAATAAACATAGCATACATATAACACATTTGGGAGTCATTGGTTTCAGCAGTTAATGGCCTTTTCAACGGTTTTAATAGAGAAAGTGTTTTTCTCATGCATATTTTAGGCTTACCGTTAAATAATTTGTAATGCTATAAAATTCAACGTGTCACGGCTGAGCTTAGTTCGGTATATGTATCAGCGGCTTTGGTACTAAATTAATACGTCGGGTGCTACTAGTGGAGAAGGAAGTGCTTACCCTCACGGAACACCCGATGTCATCCCCGGTTTTAGGGGGGTTCGTGTTATTCGATCTTTAGTTTTATGTATTTTGTAGATCGTTGTTTGTCCTTTTTTACTTTGTCTTTTGATAATTGTGTTGTCTGTTCTTCTTCGATTTATTGATTCTCATTACCCCTTTGGTATCTTCGAACTCTTCTTAGAATTACCTTTAGGTAATTTGAAATGCTGCAAACTTAAACGTTTAGTTCTGTTTATGTAAAATTTACACAGAAGTAGAATAATTTTTTTGTCTTCAGTTTTATCGAGTATATCAAATAATATGAATTCAAGGTTTAATGGAAATTCATTTTTAGTATTTTAGTATATCTAATTATTCAAATCTTCTCAAAGCTGTGAAATGTTTGGACATTACCAAATTATGTGCTCAAGAGTCTCGCTGTTTTCTGAACAAAAGCTGCAATTTAGATTTTAGTTTTGTTTAAACCAATTGCTCATTAGTCACAGGAATTCTACGAACAATTCTGGATTTGAACCATTGTAATTTTAAATTTGTTTGTAATATAAAATAAAAACAAAACGAATGTTTATATATCCAATTATACTCTTTCATCCAAGAAATACCAGCTCTCTTCTTCACATTTCAGAAATATGTCTTTTTATTATTCAATGCAATAAACATGTCTTGAAGGTTTTTTTCTATGATTTTTAAAAATAGTTTCATATTTTTTGATAATGAGGGACCGTTCACTTTTTATAAATCATTATTAGATATATTAAACGATCTTCAAAATGACTGTATCGCTGAAACTACACGGTACCGTTGTCGTGATCGTGTGGTAGTTGGATTTACAACTACCTATGCAATCGGTGCATGTCATCACTAAAGTTGTGTGTTCGAATCCCGCTTATGGCGAGGTGTACTAGATACAACATTATGTTTTAAAGTTTGACAGTGATTTGCAGCAGGTAGGTAGTTTTCTGTTGGTACTCCGGTTTCCTCCACCAATAAAACTGATCGCTACGATCAAACCCTCAAATTACATTATCTATACAATATTCAATATCTTAGGAATCTTGAGCATTTATACGAATCATTTCATGTCCAATAATTCCATTATATCTAGAAATACATATTTGTTAAACTAACCTTTTCTTACAAAGGTGTTTTCCCCTTACCATACACTTTGAATACAACTGATTAAAATTGATATCGATTTTATACAAATTTATTCCTCTAAATCTACGTTTGTTGTACATTTCAGACATGAAATATGTCGCATTGTTTTACATGTGTCATTGACTTGCTATACGTAAGTACCTGGTGAGCTTTACACGTGTGGTAGTTATTGCATCGCGTCATCATATCACATCTATGGTTTTAGGCGTGGGTTCAGAGGTAAAAAACCCTAACTATGCGCTCATCCAGACCTTTTTATCTTTAAATTATATTTTTCACTAAATAAATGAAGTAGGTATATATCTCATTTAGTGCGCATGGCGCGTTTCTGGTTTAAGTATTATGAAGTACGCGCAAAGTCGAAAGATTGGAAGGTCAAATATTTAGGAGAGAGAAAACCAAAGGGCCTAAACAGGATAGCTAAGCTCATGTAAATTCACTTTGGCCTGAGGGAGGAAAATCTTACTTTAATAAAGAATACATTATTGATGACTTAATATTCTAATAATAAATATTTTAAATTAATCATGTCAGTCCTGAAACATCATCTGGTAAGCCAATCATACCCCTTCTGACTATTAAGCCACCAGCAGGGATCTGGATATGTTTTGATAACCAATTTCTCCGTCAGAATATTGTCAAATTACGATTTCTTCGTCATCATATTGTGATGTTTAATTTCACCATTTTCATATTGTCATGTTTAATTTCACCGTCTTCATGTTGTCATGTTTCAATTTCTCCGTCTTGATATTGTCATGTTTTAAATTCTCCATCTTCATATTGTCATGTTTCAATTTCACCGTCTTCATGTTGTCATGTTTCAATTACACCGTCTTCATATTGTCATGTTTCAATTTCACCATATTCAGGATGTCATGTTTCAATTTCTCAGTCTTGATATTGTCATGGTTTAAATTCTCCATCTTCATATTGTCATGTTTTAGTTTCACCGTCTTCATGCTGTCATGTTTCAATTGCACCGTCTTCATATTGTCATATTTTAATTTCACCGTCTTCACATTTCCTTGTTTCAATTTCACCGTTTTCATATTGTCATGTTTCAATTTTACCATATTCATGTT
This sequence comes from Gigantidas platifrons, assembly GCA_002080005.1. NCBI lineage: Eukaryota > Metazoa > Mollusca > Bivalvia > Mytilida > Modiolidae > Gigantidas > Gigantidas platifrons. The sequence goes on along the minus strand of MJUT01012205.1, from coordinate 112,740 downwards.
GTCATGTTTCAATTTCTCCGTCTTGATATTGTCATGGTTTAATTTCTCCATCTTCATATTGTCATGTTTTAGTTTCACCATCTTCATGTTGTCATGTTTCAATTGCACCGTCTTCATGTTGTCATATTTCAATTTCACCGTCTTCACATTTCCATATCTCAATTTCACCGTCTTCATATTGTCATGTTTCAATTTCACCATATTCATGTTGTCATGTTTCAATTTCTCCGTCTTCATATTGTCATGGTTTAAATTCTCCATCTTCATATTGTCATGTTTTAGTTTCAACGTCTTCATGTTGTCATGTTTCAATTGCACCGTCTTCATATTGTGATATTCCAATTTTACCGCCTTCACATTTCCATGGTTCAATTTCACAGTCTTCCTATTGTCATGTTTCAATTTCACCATATTCATGTTGTCATGTTTCAATTCCTCCGTCTTGATATTGTCATGGTTTAATTTCTCCATCTTCATATTGTCATGTTTTAGTTTCACCATCTTCATGTTGTCATGTTTCAATTTCAACGTCTTCACATTTCCATATTTCAATTTCACCCTCTTCATGTTGTCATATTTCAATTTCTCCGTCTTGATATTGTCATGAGCTAATTTAGCCATCTTCATATTGTCATGTTACAATTTCACCGGGTTCATGTTGTCATGTTTCAATTTCACCGTCTTCATGTTGTCATTGTTTCAATTTCACTGTCTTCATGTTGTCATGTTTCAATTCCACCGTCTTCATATTGTCATGTTTCAATTTTACCGTCTTCATATTATCATGTGTAATTTCACCGTCTTCATATTGTCATGTTTAATTTCACCGTGCTAATATTGTCATGTTTCAATTTCACCGTCCATGTATTGTAATGGTTAAATCAGAAACATTAGTAGAACTGTCAGTATGTCTTCTATATCCAATTTCACCATTTTCATTTTGTCATGTAGAAATGATAAAAGTTAAAGAGGCATTAGCTACGAATTTGACCCAAAAAATATATGCTTTGGAAATTGGTAAATAGCTTTAAAATGATGATATAAAGAAATAGTTCACATTAAACAGCTTATCGAACCACTTTCCGCCTTTTGAGAACGAAAATTATCATCGATTACTTATTTGCTTGCAAGCAAATAATTTGACCTCGATTTTTCCATATGCAATTGACCTTACTAGTGACAGGTAAAAACAAATAATTTGTATTTTGTCGCTTATCAACTGCCTACTTGCATGGTTCTTTGTCCGTAATTAACACCGACTAAAAGCAGATTCACAAACAATAAGATATAATTGCATTTTTTTACTGATTTAATGACGATTCAACAAACTCCGTAAATAATGTCGATAATTAATAAGATGGCGTCCATTTCTTGATTGATCTCAAAACACGAATATTTGCACGTTTTTCCCCGATGCGCATACATTTCATAACATTTATAAGTTACAGAAACACGTTTTATTAAGGCATCAATCATATCTGATAGTTTTTATAGGTAACAAAAGTGTTCGATTTGGCAGATAATGCCCCTTTAAATACATAGACGAATTTAACATTGAGCAACTCAGTATTATTTATCGTTAATAACATCATTGCAGAAGTGATTGAAATTATACAGCTGACATCGATTTTATTCAAATTTATTCATTAAATCTAGATGTGTCGGAACGACACGAATATCCCCGTCGTGAATATTAAGGAGGCTCTAAAATGTTTCACCCTTTTAATTCCATCAGTAATAGGATAAGAATAACATACTGTTGTTTAAGATCTGTATCCCCAAGCCTCCTTAAATTCACAAGATTTATTCAAGGAAACATGTGATATGTATAAATAGATAACTAAAATAAACAAAAAAAGTTGTCAAGTAGAAAACAGTTACAACAAACTGTTAAAACGCAAAGTGTTGACAAAATGTTGCCACATCTTTTGTCCTCCTGCATGCTACCAGATAATGAAAATCTAGATGCTATTTTGAAAAGTAACTTTTAACTTACCAAGCTGCAAATGTTTTTCTGCCAAAGTTCACTCATATAATTCGAAATAAACCGTAAACTAAAACTCTACTTAATAATACACTACCATTTCAAAAATCAAATCAAATATCTAAAAGCACAGTTGCATTAAGTTGGAACAACAATTTGAATACTATGCAGGACTTTCAATAGAAGCCGGTAGCCGGCGATTTTAGCCGTTTATTTAGAGAAAGACTGGCGGCTATTTTGTTGAAAAAAAAATTGTAATTTTATTTCAATCATGTCAGTATTGTTGTCGTGTTTCGATAATACATCTATATTTACGGCTCTTTATTTATATATTTTTTTGCTTCCTGGAATAAGTTTTCCGATATACTGTTTAATACACGTTTTTTCATTGGTCGAGAGATTTGTTCAGGACTAGTACTGTATCCCAGAGATTCTCAAACAAATTCGGTAAAAATAAATTTGGTCCGGAAAACATTGGTTTCCACCGGACCGACTATTCAGTATAAAATACAGGGCTTGTTGTATAATAGAGCCCTGTTTGATCTCCAATGTGTCCATAATTTATTTTGATTAAAACTAAAGTGAAATGCCAGATCAAAACTCTTTTCTGTATCATTTCTCCATGCTTTGATGAAGTTCAAGGACATTCACATTGACAAAATTAAAGTCGCAATCTCAGAAATGCTTTAATGAACGAAAATATCAATATTTGAAATTAATAGTACACAATGCCTTCCCGGTAAAGACGTTTGAAAGAAAATGCAAAGAAAGTGGCAAAGGAAAACAAAAGTTTGACATCGTATTTTTCAACTTCGTAAGTTGATAAAAAATTAGTTATTTCCCTTTGTTATATATATACTTGAAACAAACCAAAATTAACAAAATCTAAATATGCCATTTACAATATTTTATTACCAAACACAATAAAACCACTTAAGTTTAATCTGAAATAAAAACCTGTCTTCTTAAACTGAAACAAAGACAATATTTAGCAACAACCAGTTCTATACATTACCTGTAGTAATAACACACATGTGTAAATAGACATCCATTATATGTACTTTTTTCTTCCTTCTGTATTGACCTCCAGGTTTGGACCACCAAGTATATAACTTCTACTTATATGTACCTTATTTACACCCACAATATCGAATAATTAAAAATTTCCGATAAAAGGTAAAAATAAACCAGCATTGTTGTATCCAATGTTACAGATATTTTAACAAATTTTACAGTTATACCAGTGTTGTGGATAATACTGGTATAAATTTATCCATAATTTGCATAAGATCAATTATATCAAATGTTTTTCTACTTTGGGTTATTGTTTCCTTTTTTCTAGACAACATTTTTTTTTCTTAGTAGAAACCAAAATGAAGGAAAGGAACCACAGATTAACAGCTATATCATGGTACTTTATACAGCAAGTCATGAAATATTTTAAGTAACATAAGAAAATTACCTGTAGACATTTTGGGAATAAATTTTAATCAGGGAGTAGACATTTTGTGAAAAAAATGTCTAATTAACCAAAACTGACCTGTAGACATTTTGGGATGAGACCAGATTAACACATTAAAGAGAAAATTAATTGATTCAGACACCCCTGACATATTGCCCTTTTATTCACAGGTCACACGCATAAAATTGCCCCTTTTCAGTTTTGCAACCTGACCTTCTTAAATCCTAGCTAGAACACTGACAAGAATCACTCTGGACCGGACAGTCAAAAATTATGGGAGGCGCATATCAATTTGGCGCCAAATTTAAACATGTCTTTTGTGCAAAATACGATAGAGGACTTGATTTAGGCTTTTGGTAAATATTGAAACCTTTGAAATGGACAAATATTAAAAGCTTTTTCCTGATTAAGACAAAAGGTTGAAAGATCCACTAAACTTTGTATTTATCTGTGAATTTAAATAAAATACTTTGCTTTATTTATATAAAAAAAAAAATTCCACAAAATGTTTACTTCAAAGCAGACTTGTTTTAACAAACAATTTTCAGAAAAATATTAATATATACAGTTAGTTTGCGTTACTAAAACGAGAAATGGAATATTGGTAGCCCTTGGATGAAAGCACCCACTGCAGGGAAATCTTGATATTTTTTCGGTCCTGTGAAATTCTTTATTGAGCTTACTGATATTGCAGCTCTCCACAGTTGTTGATGGATATAAAAAACAATGTTTTCTGGAGCCTCCGGGGGGGCTTTTCCCCCCTGGACCCCCTACAAGGGCACTGCCTTTGACCTGTTGGTAGCCTTTAGCGGCCCCCAAACCCCCGGCCAAAAAATGTCGGCGCATTTCTCCACCTACTTTTTGGAAATAGCCTGCTACTTCAAAACTTATTGAAAGCCCTGACTATGTTAAATTCTAAATTCCAAGGAGAGTAAGTTGGCCATAATTATTCAGTGGGAACAAAAGCTAAACTTGATCTGTAACTCGTTGTAATTTCAAATACCAAAATCAAGTCAATATCTCAAAGCATAGTGAAATAAAGTGGTGACAACTAAATATTTGACCAAGGTTAAAAGTGCAAGGTGCGTTAATTAGCCCAAAATCATTCAATCGGAACGGAATTCATACTTGATCGGTAACTCATCACTATACACTCACATACCAAAAATCAAGTCAATGTCTCAAATCATAGTGAAAAAAGTGGTGAAAACTAAATGTTTGGCCTATACGCGGCCAAAAATCATTGGACCGGAACGAAACGCAAATGTGATCTGTAACTTAGTATTATACAACCACATACCAAATATCAAGTCAATATCTCAAAGCATAGCGAAACAAAAAGTGGTGACAACTGGTTTACTTTTACATAAACACCTATATTTGTCAAACAGTAAAAAACATAGAAAAATAGAAAAGTTAGCTATTTATGTTTGAACATTTAACAGATGTCAAAGACATGTCGACATTATTATAGCGAGAAAAAAAAGTGGTGACAACTGTTTTACCTTTACATAAATACCTACATTTGTCAAACAGTAAAAAACATAGAGAAATAGAAAAGTTAGCTATTTATGTTAGAACATTTAACAGATGTCAAAGACATGTCGACATTATTAGTGTTACGTGTAATTGTCAGAGGACAGTTATAGCGAACTGAAACCCAGAGTCACAGGTAAGTGTCTAGATTCCTTAACTTATACTTCTACCAACCTAAAGATTATGTCAGAGGTTGTACTACTTCTAGTAAATACTGACCGCCTTCAACAAGTTGAAGATTATGTCAGAGGTGGTACTACTTCTATCAAATACTGGCCACAGTCAACAAGATGATGATTATGTCAGGTGTTGTAGTACTTCTAGTAAATACTGATCGCCCCCAACAAGTTGAAGATTATGTCAGAGGTTGTATTACTTTTACCAAATACTGACCGCCTTCAACACATTGAAGATTATGTCAGAGGTTGTATTACTTCTAGTAAATACTGACTGCCTTCAACAAGATGTACATTATGTCAGAGGTTGTACTACTTCTAGTAAATACTGACCGCCTTCAACAAGTTGAAGATTATGTCAGAGGTGGTACTACTTCTATCAAATACTGGCCACATTCAACAAGATGATGATTATGTCAGGTGTTGTAGTATTTCTAGTAAATACTGATCGCCCCCAACAAGTTGAAAATTATGTCAGAAGTTGTACTACTTCCACCAAAACACTGGTCGCCTTCAACGAGATGAGGCTATGTCAGAGGTTGTTCTACTTCTACCAAATACTGACAGCTTTCAATAAGTTTAAGATTATGTCAGAGATTGTACTACTTCTGCCAAATACTGACCGCCTTCAACAAGTTGACGTTTATGTCAGGGGTGGTGCTACTCCTAATAAATACTGGCCACATTCATCAATTTGAAGATTATGTCAGCGATTGTACTACTTCTACCAAACACTGACCGCCTTAAGCAAGTTAAAGATTATGTCAGATGTTGTACTACTTCTACCAAATGCTGACCGATTTCAATAAGTTGAAAATTATGTCAGAGATTGTACTACTTCTACCAAATACTGACCGCCTTAAACAATTTGACGATTATCTCAGAGGTTCCACATGACAATTGAAAAAGGTTAAGACCATTTACAGGTTTCATGAATTAGTTTTTGATTGAGAAAACGTAGCCTTGAATTTTCAACCGAGCCACTCTAAAATATGGCCTGTGCCAGTTTGTTTAGCACATGCTGTTGGTATTGAGGAGTGAATCCATGTCAGTCGTTATAGACTTGTGACCAGAGGTCGATTATTTCAACAAGGCAAACCTGTATTTTTATGTGTCCACTAAATAGTAGTACTATACTTTTGATTGCCATCGAGTTCATTTTTACATGATGTAATAACAAAGGGAAGAAAATGATATATAGCATTTTACACTAGAAGAGACAGACTTATTGATAGTTTTCATAAAATTAACATACAATTCATATTTTTTTCCATACGAAAGATATAAAAGAATAGATGTTATTTTTGTATTTTTTCTTCAAATTTTTCCCACATTTCTTACGGAAAACCGCAGGATCAAATTATATATACAGTCTAACCTGTCTTGTGTGATCTTCCAAGGGAATATTGAAATAGAGTAACATAAGACAGGTGGTCACTAAATATAAGTTTAATTAATATAATCACACAGGACAAAAATCATATTCCGTGAAATAGAAATCATATTCCATCCCCTCGGAAACCTCGCGGGTTTTCCCGCTAGAGTTATCGTTCTTTGACAGGAAAACGTCAGAGGCACTCGGAACGCATCACTTGATGTGGATGTGGTTATTAAGTGTATGAGACAACGTTCCAATGGACATAACATATGTTTGCCAGCAGTATTTTATATGTATTTGTTTTCTTGGTTTCATTCGGTATAATAAAACATTGATAGCATGCGGGTTCAGGAAATATATATAGTATAACAAATCGTAGATTTTGAATATCAAAATAAGACCACGAGTGACCGAAGTACGCATAAGGATTAAACGAGTGGGCGGAACTTGTTCCGTCCACGAGTTTAATCGTTAATGCGTATTCGGTCACGAGTTGTCTTATTTTGATATTCAAAATGTGATTTAGTTATACTGTTTATTATATAGACTTTCAAAATTTCTTATATATTATTTTTTTTATTTGTATATTTGATTGCACGCGCGTGACTCTACAAGCAATGATACTACATGGTTCAGTTGGAAGGATCTGCCATCTTGAAGATGTGAAATCCTATTTTTTATATTTACAACAATGTACAAAAATAATTAAAATGCTTACCTTGCACTTATTTTAGTTAAATTAAATCACAATTGAAGCGTATACGAAGCCAAATAGCGTCTAATCTTTACGTTTCAAACTGCAAGTCTTCATATGACGTCAATTGCGTCTTCTTGGTTATGTGCCAAAGTCATCAATAACATTTCGCGGAATTTTTTCAGCTTAAAATCGTATGTGTATTCCCCATTCACAACAAGGGACGTAACCATCACACTTATAGTTTTGCAAAAGTAGTTCCAGCGAAACAAAACTGATATTTCACATGTGAAATACCGGAATTTATTTCACGGATAAATCCCCATAATTCACACCTATCTATATAATAAGAAAATTTATTCACCCACGAGTATCATATTCCCCTCGGGCGTTGCTCTCAGGGAATATGATACTCTTGGGTGAATAAATTTTCATATTTCCCCCACCAGCATGCAATAAATATATACTGTATGACAAAACTATTTAAAAAAAAAGCAATTTTAATATCTACATATGTTGCGTTGTAAAATGTTTATTAATAGAAGTGCATAGTATTTAAATAACGTTGTAAAACGTTTATTGATATTTTTGCAGAATCTTTTTGTTTTTGCCTTGTTTCATATTCTCTCTAAACGTGTACTGATATCATAAGAAATATAGTCACCTAGAAAGTAAAAAAAGTTAGAAGATACAAAAGTGGTAGTCAGAAACGTCAATCGAAGAAGACAACCTAATGGCTGATGAAAAAAAAAGACGTAATGACAAACCATGTCCCACACCATACTACATATAAAAGGAAAATTTGAGTAACACAGATCATGGTTAAATCAGAAGTGAACTCAGTTGCCGTGCAAGGATATACTGTTGCTGCTGGATCATTTATGGAAATCGTGCTAGACAGCAGGGTACGTAAATAAGGATATAATACAGAAGTAAAACATGAAACCACATGCAAAAAGAAATGGAAATGAGGTGAGCATCACAACATTGGGAGAACTTGAAGACAAATGTTTAGACAACACGAACAACATGAACCTCACTAACAACAGAGTCACATTCACATGGTCGGAAGGGTGAATATCCCGTGCTCTAGTGAAAAGGAAGGGAAGAGATTTGACTGTGACAAAATATATATCAATGATAATGATAATATGTAGCATGAACATTCTATAACGGTTAACCGAATCATGATGACAAACCGCAAATTGTTTAATGTGAAAATGTCAACGTCACAACTAGGAACCCTGGTTATATAGCTCCTTTGTTAACAGTAACCTTCTATCAAGGAAGTCCTGATAGGAACTACAAGATCTGGAATATCGTATCAACTGGGAAATAATATATACTTATTATGCAGGTTCTAGTGAAATGCTGATACATAAAAATGGGAAATTCACAATGGAAAATTTAAATAATCTCTATTATCGTAAAGTTTTGTTTTTGCTGTCAACGCCTAGGAGTGAAACATATTTCACTGAAGCTGTAAAATCCTTTATGCAAAATGCTGTGAAATAGGTGTTAACAACACAATCGCCAATGTTCTGTCCTCGATTCCGCTCATTTCATTTCTCATATCAATAACTTCCATTTTGTTCGCATTTTGTTTTATGCCGTTTTATACTTTTATGACTGCATGAGAGCTCTGCTCATTACAACATTTTTACCACATTCACATACATGTACAATAAAGAGGTTTGTATTTTACTTTTGGTATTAAGTTATCTTGCTGTAGTCCTTTGTGTGGAAAGCAGCATAACCGAATGTTTAATTATTCAGTGAAAGGACATCATCTATACAGCGAAACGTGAAAATAAAGGGAAGGAATTGCTTTTTTTTCGTTTTTTTCATGAGAAGTCGCTGCAAGAAATCTGCCTCGTGCAAATAACAAAGCAAGTCGTCGGCAAGAGGAGCGCAGTTAGAACACATAGAAATACCCACAGTATGTTGATAAACACTTTCGTCGAACAGAGCAAATAGAGTGATAAATCAAAAACATTAATATTGTTTTAATATTTTTTCATATTTGAAACAGAGTTTGTTTTGCAATGTAAAATTGGTCCCTTCGTAAACAAGATAGTTGTACTTATATTGTCCATTCGTTTTTATGAAACAACGTTGAACAAATTCTTTGAATCTATATTTCTGTTTACAGTGAGGAATAGTAGTGTAAAGGATATAGACCTAATGCTATTACATGACAAGAGTCAACTTGATCGTACGTACTTTTAGCAATTCTGTAGAAATTTTCAAAATCCACATCTGATTGACATCACCCCTGGTTTAATAGTGTCACAATAAATCTCCATCCTTGTTTTGAGCAATGTTTTATGTCATAGATGTTAATGATTCGTGAGGAGGTTTCATGGAAAATGTGTTAGACTCAGTAATATAGCGCTGGTTGTAGGAGCACTTGTGCAATTTAGGCATCCAATACGGTAAAAGAAGGTACCGTTCTGCATCTTTTATAAAAAAAAAAGAAAAAAAAGAGAGATGTGATTGACTAGGATTTTCTTTTTCGTCTTGTTGGGGTATATGTAGGGTTGTCAAGTGAATTGTCACGAAGTAATTGCTTCATCACACAGTCTATTGCATGTCATATACCAAATACAATAAAGAAGATATTGTTATGGGCTTTGTCTGCACGGACAACAACATAATTGTCTATAGTTGTAAGAAAAGTGTTATTAATCGGTAGATGTTCCATGAGTCCTCATTAATGCTTAATATTTAAATTATAACATGCATCATCAATCGCACAGCCTTAGCACATTCGAAAAAAAAAAGTATATATGCCTTCTCATTCACGCTTTGTCCACACTCTGGGATAATCCTAGACAGAATATTTTACGTTTGTATATAAGCTTATGATATTTTGGCTCCTGTCTAATACGTCTCGTTATTCATATTAAGGTCATCAGTAATAACGTGGTCAGCTGTACTATATTTCATTCATGAGGAAGTTGTTAAGACTTCTTCATATCATAAAAAAAGGTAATCTGATTTTTTTCATTACAGGAACAATGTTATCTGTAATAAGACGCCGTTTAAAATATCCTGCATTCATTATAATGGTAATGCTGTTCATTCAAGTTATGCTGTTTAAATGGAACATCGTAGAAAGGTTTCAAATGGTGAGATATACATTGTAGAATTGAATTAAGGTTCGATTTCACTAAGATAATCAATAGGGTATTCCTTATTTACTGTACCAAATGCCGGTGGGGGAGGGGGAGGGTGATGATGATCTTACATTCGTAGAAATCTGATTTGGAACATACGACAGCGTTTCTGGAATAACTTTTATCCGGCAATGGCATGGTCAAAATAAACTTTATATTAAGATTTGGCAACACAAACCCACTATATTTGGGGATGAATTCAGTTGCCCTGGAAGATATGATGTTATTGCTTCACTAGTGGCACCCGTTCTGTTTCTCTGAAACAACGCGAACAACACCTAGTATGGAGCAGGAACTGCTAACCCTTCTGGATCACGTGAGTTCACCCCCGGTTTTCGAGGGGTACGTGTTACTCGATTTGTAGTTTTATATGTATGTTTTGTAGATCATTGTTTGTCCTTTTGTACTTTTTCTTTTGACCATTGTGTTGTCTGTGCTTCGGTATACAGATTCTGATTGCCCATTTGGTATCTTCAAACTCTTCTTCCATGAATATATTGCTACACACGCGTAAACGTAAATACATCACATAATAATAATATGACATAAACCCCTACAACACAAATGTGAAAAAGACGACCCGAACAGTGTTTTAGCGCATCAGTGGTGGTGACATTATAACACTGACATGAACACGCGCATTGACATGTTATTGAACAAATGGTCAACACATATTGCACGACAAATTAGATCGAACTCAGATGCTCCGGTTGGCTAAGAAGTTCATACTCTATCAGTCACATAGGACATCTTACTGTTGTGAAAATCAGTTGATAAATCTTAAAGTGACAGGATTTGACTACGAAACACGGTAGCTTTTATTGTTTCTTGCTCCTTTCTTGGTATTCTTTTGTATCGGACGCCTCATTAAAAAACGTTAGATAGAGAAAACCGAAGACGCTATCAAGTATGGACATGGGGCAACACTGGGAACACAAGTCACATGACGGAAACAAACAAAGCACAAAAACAATGATGACCGGTCACTGGATTATAATCGTGCTTATTAGTTGAAGAATATTGAATCCCATCGTTCACTAGTATCAGAGTAATATTTCCGGTGACAATTTCATATTTCCATTCAACCAACATTATATTGATATTGGTGGAATTGTTAACATCACTGTTTGAACTTTTCATTATTTTTTTACATGATTGATTTTTGGTGTTTTAACGCCACTTTAAGCAATATGTCAGCTATATCATGACGACCAGTGTTAGTGGTGGAAGACGCCGGAGTATACATTTTTGTATGTATGACATTGTTGGGTGGGACCATGTTGCTTATCTTTTTAGTTTTCTGTGTTGGGTGTTTTTGTTGTTGTTGTTGTTGCTTTGTTTGTGTTCGTTTTAAATCTTGTTACCTGTGTCTCTAGATTTTCTATTAATGATTGTCCGTTTGGTTTTCTCTAACGTTTACATACATTATTAGATCAAAAGAATGACAATTTAACGGAAGCCCGTAATATTAGTGGAGTTCGTGTTACTCGATCTTTAGTTTTATATGTATGTTTTGTTGATCGTTGTTTGTCC
>MJUT01012205.1:47153-89294 GCA_002080005.1 Gigantidas platifrons | reverse complement strand
CCTGCTCATGGTCGGTCGTTCTCTCTGGGTACTCCGGCTTCCTCCACCACTAAAACTGGTCGACATGATATAGCTGAAATATTGTTGAAAGTGGCGTTAAATAACCTACAAATGTAAGATAACATCAAATCAATGAATTGGCGTGAGAGGTAGTTGTTTGTCTTGTTAATATTGTCAGAATTGTTGCCCATACATGTAACGTTTACTCTTTCTATTCGTATTTATTTGAGAACAAACAACTGACTATAATTATACTATGGTAAATCTTACAGTGCGATTTATTACTTGTTTACAATAAAATACATTGACCAAAGATAGTTACATAAAAAACATAGACATTAAAAAGAAATTATAAACTTATTTAATTTAAAGGTATATTGTCTACCACATTTGTATATATTGTCTACCACATTTGTATTTTTTCATACCCAAAATTATTGTTGTTTTCCGTACTGACCTTCATAAAATGAAGATTAAACATCGAATTATTGGCGAATACGCTACGAAACGTTAAGATTCAAACAACATTAAATAAGCGTGACGATCATGATGTGTTTAAATCTTAACAGTATTTTCCTTACCTCAAAGCTAAACCCCCGAGAATTTCAAACTTCAGTTTTTAATTTTACTTTCATTTTGTATTTCTGTCATCCGAACAATTATTCCGATAACGATAGTTTTGGGTCTTTTTTGTCAAAAAAAGAACACCAATCGTATATTTTGTAGCATAACTGTTTAATGATAGCTTAAACAAATCATTTATGGACAGTTAAAAATGTTAAGCAAATATCCTGTTTATTTCGCTCCCAAAGATATTTAAATTATTTGGATTTCCAATTTTTTGACTATTATCATTTCAGACACGAGTCGTGTGCACACTAAATTAGATATCTATTTTTTTCTATTACTTATTGTTTCACCTACAACTGTAGGGTTCTCCTAGAGAGGAGGTACAAATGAAGATGTATGTATGTTATAGTATTTCTTAGTAGCAGATAATTCAGAGTATCAATACAAAAAGATAAAATAATTAGAAATAAACACATTGAAAGCTTTAATTTGTCGCCGACGCACCGAGTTCAGAATCATTAAGGAATAACACACAATGGACGTGCATCAGTGATAATCAGTAATATTAAATAGACGAGATTTAAGGAACCGCATCGGTGGCGTAATGGTTAGCGTGCTCGACTCGAGTGCGGTTTATTGTGGGTTCGAGCCCCGATCGGGTCAAATCAAAGACTATAAAATTAGTATTTGTTGCTTCACCGCTACGCACGCAGCATTAAGGAGAAAAACCAAAGACTTTGTACGAGTCGTGCGCCACATCTATCCGCTGACTGTTGTCTCAGTGAGCTAGCACTATAAAAATCCAAATAAGCGTGTTGGTCTAGTACAAAGCTGACCTCGTCATCATCTCATTGAAAACTAACTTGTTCTCGCCATGATATAGCTGAAAAATTGTTGAGTTGGCATTAAAAGCCAATCACTCATTCACTCAATCACGGGATTTAAGACGAAGATAAATAAAATCATAATCACATAAAGTATCGACCATTAAAATCAACTCTTACCTTTACGTACTAAGTAATGGTCTGTTACATACACAGTCTGTCTCCACATTGATTTTATATAAAGACTAACACGTACACGTTTTATATATTGAATTACGAACCAATTAATACAGATATTTATTAAATTTACCAGTGACCAATCCGGTAATCTGTTATGATTATCAATGTTTTCAATATACATGACCATATTCGAACAAACCAATTGATAAATATTATGATAATTACTATCCTTTTTGTATGTTAATTATTATGACAGTATATAACATATACTCCTCCTCGTTCATGTCTTATCATCGGATTGTAACACTAGTGGAACAGGAACTGCTTATCCTTCCGGGGCACCTCATAATGAATTAATCTCTGTTTATTAGTGGGGTTCGCATTTCCCAACCTTTAGATTTCTTTGTAGTGCTGTATGGACCGTTGATTATCTCAATATATTTCTTGCATGTATTTTAAAAAAGGATAATAGCAAAATTACCGAACTCCGAACAATATTCCAAAGGGAAAGTCAAAACTCATATGTATATAAACTGACAAAATCAGTCAACAACCGGAAAACTGTGAAAACCGAAATGACCGTGACTTGGTACAGGCATTTCCAAAGAAATGGTGGGTTGAATAAGATTTTAAGGCGCCAAACCTCCCGCTTTCATTATGGTTCAAAGGTTCCGGCTGTCAACCCATTCTCCCTCTCTAGGTACTGGTCGCTGTTTCAAGGGTGCTATCAACAGAGATGCCAAGCGTGTATCTAGGTGGTGGATAGGGAATACCTTCTTGATGGGAGAGGGGGTCTCCAGGATATAATATTGAAAACCCCACCGGATACTATTGTGGGGAGCGTGTTTGTAGGGTGCCACGATCCCTGCAATATAAATAACTCTTTTGTATATATATCTATTTCTCATAAACCAGCATTGTATAAAGATACATGTATATTTCGAAGCAAGTAGGCGCATTGTAGCCATTAAAATTAATTACTAAGTTATTCATCAATACCCATTGTATGATTTCATACTTTAACAATTGCCTTTTTTTTAAATGGTCTGCAGTTGAGCGGAACTCTCTGTGTCCATCGATAAACATTGTATTTAAGATCTTTTCAAATTTTAAGATAATTCGAAAGATAATTCAATATCTTTTCTTTTATCTGTGGCTATCCAAAAAACTCAACAATGCTGATTCTGCTTTCTTAATAGACTCGTTCTCCTCAAGAATATGTTTGCATGTATGTCTCTTCACATGCACCTCTTTTCACATATGAGCACGGATACGGTTCAATGGTCGTAAGTACAACCCGTCCTTTTAACTATGACCCGTCGGCGGAATTTATCTCATGTGTTTATCTATGTTTATTGGAGGTTCGTGTTACTCAATCATTAGTTTACTGTGTTCTGTAATGTGTGTGATTATTGTTTCTTTCAGTGTTGTTATACGCCCCTCTCGAGACGGGCCGTATTATGTGATTGGGTATGGCGGGCGGCCGGCGTCCACACAGGTTTCCGCACAATAACTTTAGTTCTGTATATCGTATCATTACCA
The DNA here is from genome assembly GCA_002080005.1 of Gigantidas platifrons. NCBI lineage: Eukaryota > Metazoa > Mollusca > Bivalvia > Mytilida > Modiolidae > Gigantidas > Gigantidas platifrons. Next base: position 86,178 of record MJUT01012205.1, on the reverse strand, counting down.
AACTTAGCCACACTATTCCCCTGTGGAAGGGGAAAACCCTATTTATTTTGTGATCATTAGGTCAAAGGTCAAGGTCACCGTTACTATGAATATAATTTTTGACAACAGGGTCGTTTCCGCACAATAACTTTAGTTCTGTATATTGGATCTTGACCAATCTTGGTCACATGATTCCCCTGTGGAAGAGGAAAACCCCTATTTATATAGATGGGCGTATTTTGTGATGCACACATTTCTTGTTTTCCATAATATTTCTGTTGTCCACTGTATTGTCTGTCCTTCGAGTTACGGCTTCTAATTACTATTTTGGTATCTTAACACTTTTCGTGACGTCTAACATCCATCAATTAATTAACAAAACACTTTGTAGATACAAAAATGATACCCAAAATGTCCAAATTAAAGCTTAAGTGACCTCCACCAATTTTAGCTATCCTATTAAGCCCTTTGGTTTTTTTGCTCTCAAAGCTTTATAATCTTTTGACTTTGAGTGTACTTTATGAAGGTTATTTCAGAAACGTACCGTGCGCACAAAATTTGAACCGTGATAAAAGCGAGAGGTTTGGCGCCCGAAAATCTGATTCAATCCAACATTTCTTTAGAAATGCCTGTACCAAGCTAGGGTCATTACGGTTTTCCCAGTTTTCCGGTTGTTGACTGATTTTGTCTGGTTTTGTTTTGTTTGTTATTACCCTTATTTGATATCTACATTTTTATTAAGACACATATGTATTTTACATGTTATTATCCTTGCACTTGTATTAACAATCATTGTTAGAATTCTTACCATTCGATTCAATTCACTTTTATTCCATACAAAACCTGTATGCACTAATGATCCCTAATTGATAATTGAACGTATGTATAATGGGACATACTATACGTCAATACATACAAGGAAAGAACGTTCAATGTGTAGTAGAGCTTCTAAATTAACATTACATAACATTAATTTATTCTATTATATTCGTCTAGACATCAACTGATAATCATAATAGATTTGTACTTTATGATTTTCGAAGTTTTAAATTCCTCTCGGAGAACGGACGTGCTATTGAGAGATTTAACATTGTTAATGAGTATGTCCCAATGAACCAGTTAAATGTGCCAGATTCCAGATTTACCGTGGGTTAGTTATGGTAATAGTCTTATGGTAATATATTTATGTTTCCAAGTTACATTTCCTAGCGACTCGTTCCTGAAATAACCTTCATCAGGTACGCTCAAAATCAGATGATGGTAAAGCCAAGTAATTGAAAATATATTTGCTGTCAAAACATAAATATTAAAGGGATATTAAAGCTCGTTTTAACATATATTTTTCCAACTTGTTACCCAGGTAGTTTCTTTTCAATTTAATTGTAAAAACAATCCAAAAATACTTTGCACGCCCATATAATCCCCAATATCGTTAAAATATCACTTAAAAGGGTCGAAATTAATCTTTGTCCAGGAAGCAAAAATTCAATTCAAGGCAAAGACCGCAGAATTATCAACGAATTAAGTCACTTTTACAAAGTTTCATTGATAAAAACCGGGTTGATGTTTCATAAATATCATTTATTGAACCAAGTTTTCATGAGATACAAAAAAATACCAAAATGAGCTTTAATATCCCTTTAAGATCTCTTTGCCACAAATAAGAGCAAGAAAGGGTAGTTAGACAAGAAAAGTTTGAAGATACCAAAGGGGTTATCAAATACCTTACATCAAAGAAGGACACACAATGCAATATTAAACAGAAAAAAAAGTCTACAAAACATTACATAGAAATCTAAAGATTGAGCAACACGAACGGTTCTAAATAAAGGGAGTGAACTCGGGTGCTCCGGTAGGGTAACCAGTTCCTGCTCCAATAGTGACACCCGTTGTGTTACTCTCGTTACAAGCACTGTGTAATATCCGTATTGTAAAATATTTATGCTTGCAATTTACTGTTCTTACATAAGGTATGCATTGAAGGTAACGATTGTCTCCCTCGGGCATGAGTGATTGTGACAATCCTGTGTAGGACCCTTGGTTTTATTTACTCCCAAAGACTTTTTTAATTATCTTGACTTTGAGTTTATCTGATGAATGGCATTCCAGAAAAACACCGTGCGCACACTCCAGAGAAACACCGTGCGCACATTCCAGAGAAACACTGTGCGCACATTCCAGAGAAACACTGTACGCGCATTCCAGAGAAACACTGTGCGCACATTCCAGAGAAACACCGTGCGCACATTCCAGAGAAACACTGTGCGCGCATTCCAGAGAAACACTGTGCGCACATTCAAGAGAAACACCGTGCGCACATTCCAGAGAAACACCGTGCGCACACTCCAGAGAAACACTGTGCGCGCATTCCAGAGAAACACTGTGCGCACATTCCAGAGAAACACCGTGCGTACATTCCAGAGAAACACCGTGCGCACACTCCAGTGAAACACCGTGCGCACATTCCAGAGAAACACCGTGCGCACATTCCAGAGAAACACCGTGCGCACATTCCAGAGAAAAACCGTGCGCACTAACTTATATATCTACATTTTTATCTCTCCAGTATGGACGGAAAAGTTTAAATATAAATAATTATTCATTGCATATGAACAGCTAGTCTATCATCAAATGAAATATTCAAAGAAATCTCATTTAAAATTGTTCTAGCAAGGGACGCAAAAACGAGCATAGAATACGGAAAATGTGAATGTTTATTCCAGTAGATAATGCCCTACATTGGCAATGTCCAACATAAAACAATGCTGGGTTTTTGTGATTGTAGATATCGTATTTATTGACACAAAATTCGCATTTATACAATGATACCACTGACACGCGAAGCTTTATGCATCTCGACAGATACCTGGGAATCGACAGCAATGACCTATTGGGAAGACAATTGTATCGCGATGAATTCAACTTTCAAATTTATAGCAACATTCCAACAGCATTTTCCAAGAATTTATATTGGTCATATATATATATATATATCCTATTTAGATTTTCTGATAGAGAGTGTAGCTGCTGACGAGTAAACATAGGTGTTCATGACAGTTACATTGTCTTCGTTTCAGAAGTGTTGAGGTCGTCATCATGAATTAGTTGATTGCAACGGTGTGTCTGGCTAACAAAATGCGCATTTAGACAAGGATACTGACTCACCGATGACCAAAGATTAGCTTGCACTGTCATTGCAGTCTCTCCGTTCCATTTACCACGTTTACTTAGCCTATCCCTAGTAACTAGTCAGGTGTTAATTATGGTTTAGGAACTGCCCACCCTTCCGGAGCACCTACGTTTACCTCTAGCTTTGATAGGATCTGTGTTGCTCATTTTCAATTTTCTAACAAAAATATTTGAGTTGCAACGGATATCTTCTGTCGTTAAATCCTAGTTCATACAGCCAATGTGTAGTAGAATTTTGGCCAAAGGTAGACAGCCTCTTTTAGTTCTAGCATACAAATTTATTCTAGCAGCTGAAATATGTAAATCTCACAATATAATCAAAGAAAATAAATGATATCACCTCAGATTATTTCTAGGCAAACATGTCAAATAGGGAATTGCTTGCTACACCATTCTTGTTAGCTTTAGCAAGACTGGTGTTTTCAGTAAAGCGTTATGAAATAGCTAAATTTAAGTAAATGCGAATTGCGTTACGCACAAACTAGTACATATTTGTTAACAATCAACGGATATGACTCTACTTCCCGTTTCTTGTTCGGAAACTACATATGAACACTTTTTGCTTTATGTCTTATCATAACTTCTATTATTGCGTGATAAGGATACCTGCTTTTTAAAACATTTAAGACTATATTTCTTAAACATAGAAATTTGTTCTCCTGGAATACATTGTATGGTATTTCAGATCAATTTAAATTCGTCTCGAGTTCTATAAAAATACCTGTCATGGAGGAAGGAGACAAATGGAAAATATTGAAATGTATTTCTGTACTAGTTATTGTTGTGGGAGGTTTAATATCCCTCTTGATTATCAAATCGTTCAGCTACCTGGATTATTACGAGGTAAGTGAATAACATACAATACATATTTATTATCTATAATTTTCGTAAATGCCTAACCTGGAGCCGGGGAGTGTGTGTGAGGGTGGGGGGGTTGGTTTTTAACGTCACTCTCAACAATATTTCAGTTATATCATGATGGAGGAAACCGAGTACCCAACCTGTCGCAAGTCACTGACAAATTTTATCACATAATGTTGTATCTAGTACACCTCGGCGTGAACGGGGTTCGAACTCACAGCGTTAGTGGTGATAGGCACTGATGGCATATGTAGTTATAAATCCAGCTACCATACGATCACGACCACCATACCCCGTCTAACCTTGATAATAATTGATTGATTTATTTGTGTTTAACGTCAAGTTGAAAAGTATTTCAGCTATATCGTAGCGTGCAAATTTTCTGTCAAATAAATTAGTTAATTGCATGGTGTAAAACGTCGTTGTAAACACTACTTTAGCTATATTATCACTTGCGAAACGACGGTAGTCTTCTCCTGGTGCCCTAATAGTATTGTTAGAAAAACGGAGGGAATTGAAATGTATTGGTGAAACGCTGGTTATAAACACATTGTATATAGTTTATAGGTGTAAAATCTAGTTACATAAACATCATATCCATTACTCCGACAATTAAATGATGAAAATGAATACAATATTCATATGATATGCATGATAATATATACATAAAACATATACATTGTAATTTTATAATTATTTAGTTCTCAGGATTCGTGTTGATCGATCTTTAGTTTTCTATGTAATGTTTTTTAGATCGTTGTCTGTCCTTTGATTTACGGCTACTGGTTACCCCCGTTGGTATATTATCTTCAAACCTTTCATTTTTTCTTCATTTTAGGCAGAGAATATTGCATTTTAAACGCTAAATTGGACAACATTTTAATTTGATCGCGTTGATGAAATCTCATTGATAACCAAAGATATATATTACAAAAGGGGTAATAATCCGTCAGAAGCATCTGGTTGTACTTCCGGTTTTTTGTTATAAATTGTGAAGTCGTTTGTTTTATTTATTTATTTGAGAAGTAATTATACTGAACTTCCTGCAGTCGTGTGATAAGTACAACACAATCATATATAAATACTTCCGTATTTACGACACTTATAATAATTATCTACTTGTTAACATACTTTATCACCATCCCATTGACATAGTTGTAACATTCGATAAAAAAAAAAAAAAAAAAAACTACAAAAAAAAGAAAAAAATAAATAAACAAAAGCTTAAATAAACAAAGAAGGACCAAACGTTTGATGTTTGTGAATTGCTATCTTGCGGTGCTGTCGTTGTTTCTAAGGCACGCTAATTACATTGACCATTGGTGATTACCGATTTATTTCACGATTATTTTTTTTTTTAAAGTTTTTACTGTTTACTTTTACAAAATGCTATCAAATTGGAAAATTCCTGTAAAATAATTGAAATGCGAGGTGTGGATGTTGTTGTGAGGTGCATTTGCCAGTTACGTACAACAAAATGCATTGTCCTCCGCTTAAAATAATCTGTTCATATCGTAATAATTTATGAAAACCATAAGTAAAATTTTAACATGGGTAAAATTATTTCCTTTGCAATATATAGTTCGCTATCACTCATTGTTGCGGAAATAATGTTACCCATGTTTTAATCTCTAAACATTGTCATCAATTATTCCTAAATTGTCTAAAGTCTAGTGTGTTTTATTTGAGCTATATTCATGTTGAAGAGAAGCAATAAGATAAATTTTAACATGGCTCACATTATTCTATTTACTTCGCTATCTCTTACTACAATTATTACGAAAATGTTACGAATGTAAAAATGTCTTTAGAACAAAACTTCCATGAATTATTAATTAATTGCTTAGCGTCGCCCATACCAGTAAGTAGTATTATAGATATATAGCCATTACGAGGCCAAGATAAAAACAATAATTAATGTAGGTAACAAATGATAGACATATGTGCGAAAATTTAGATTTCCACGGAGAAAAACTCTCAACTGGAGCTGTAAAAACTGTTTTAGGTGCAAATAGCGTGACATTTTCCAAGCACGCAGCACACATTTACGTTTGGTTCGAGTGACGATTTGCGGATTGATAATTTACTTGCTTGTCCTATCTGGGCGTGTTTTCCTAAATTAAACTGAGGACGTTGATAACCATATATTGGATTGTTTTTGTTCTAAGTCAGTAGCTTCTCCGCTATGTACGCAGTATTAAGGAGTAAAAGCAAAGACTGGTTGGCTCGGAATCAGAATAATGTGTCCGAGTGGAACGACATGTCTACCCGTAGACTGTTGTTTCAGTGAGCTACCACTATGAAAAAATCCAACTCAGTGTGTTGGTCTAGAACAAAGCGGATCTCATCATCATCTCATTGAAAATTAACTTGTTCTCGTCATGAAATAGCTGAAGAATTGCTGAATTGGCGTTAAACAACAATCACTCATTCATCCTACGACAATAATATTCCCCTATTTATTTACAGTTGGGATTAAAGCGACAAGTCTCCACCGGCTCTGTGTCTAAATCAGAGGTATACAGCTTCGGCAGATATTTAATTGGTCCAGACTTTCAATTCAAAATCTTCCCAGCAAACGTCCATTACATCGACATAGAAGATGCCAAGAGTTTCACATCAGATAAACTGGAGGTAAATTGTGGGATAAATATTTCATTAAAAATGTAATAAAAAAGTTATTATTCTTCGAATATTTCATTTGATGTACGCTCAAAAATCGAACGATTTAAAGTTTTGGGAGCAATAAACCAAGAGAAATTACCTTTACATGTAACGATAATAATGAGAATTTGTATAATTCATTAATTCATCACTTCGTCTTAACCCTTTTTGTAATTCAGCCTTATTTCCTTGTAATAACAGCAATATAATTACGGAGGGGGCGTTGAATGTAATGACGTCATTTATGTGTTTGGCGATTGTCATTATATCAATACAATTATTGTAAAGTGTGGCTCCTTTTTTGAATGAATGCATGTGTATGGTTTTTGTGACAAAGTGTAAAATACAGACAATGACCAAACAATTAGTGTGATTAATGAGGTCAGTATGTGTAGCTGAGTCATTGCGTATTGAATAATCGATACAAACTCTGTTAAATTAGTTAAGTGAACATGTAGCTAGTAAATGGGTGTCAAGTTCAAGGTGTAACTCAATAAAATAAATGTTGTTCAGGTAACAGCTTCACAGATCGTATGACATACTGTTTAAATACACATGAAGAATTTTAAAGATACCAAAATTGGCAATCAGAAGCCGTAAATCGAATGACAGACAATAAATACAAAGGCAATAATAGTTATTCTAATGTAGTTGTTTAATATCCCTGGTTTGTGATTGGACAATGTTGTAATTTTCACGGTTGAAAATCATTAGATATCTTAGACGATTGCCGCTTACGTCATCTTGTCAACAATGTAGCAATCTGACACATGATTACATTTGAATGGAGATAACGGAATTGTATTTGAATATTTCACGGCATCAATTGTCGATTTAATGGTGTAATTTTCACCAATTCGACGGTTGAAATAGCATGAAATATTTTTTTTTAATTTTAGCTGATAACCGCTTATGTCATCTTGTCAATAATACGGAAATATACATATATGATGTATGTATGTCAATCCTACACATGATTACATTAGAATGGAGATAACAGTATTGTATTTTAAATTTCAAGGCATCAATTATCGATTTAATGGTCGCAAATATTCGTTTACTGGCTCCGCTAGCGTGTCGCCAGTAAACTCAATTTGCGACCATCATATCTCCAATTGATGCCGTGAAATTTTCAAATACAATACAGTTATCTCCTAATTTACGGCGAACAGACAAACAATGATTCACAAAACACTACATAGAAGAAACAAAAATATCGAGCAACACGAATACATTTCTTTTTCAATATGAAATACTTGCGTAACATGATGTTAATTGATTGATTGGTGTTTAACGCCAACCTTAGCAGTATTTTAACTACATGTATATCATGGCGTGCATTTTCTTATATATTTCAACTAAAAATAAATCCTACAAATTAACAATCATGTTTAAATTATGTACAAATAAAAAGAACTCATATAAACATAATGAGCAAATAAACAAACAAAATATAGACAATTCTGAATGTCTTGGTGTAAAATTTGTTAACATCTATCCAGAAATGACTTCACAATAATTTTTTGAAAAAAATATGGGTTTGGTTGATTAGATAGGGATTTTTGTACATGCCCGAATACTTTTGGCCACACACTGTATGTATAAATAACAGAAAAACTGAAAAGGATAAACACATATTATTTAGAACTTATGTTATCCATTTATATTTTAGTATAGAAATCAATTTCTTTTAAAATGTGAAAGAGTCTCGCTACATTGTATATGACATGTGACGAATATCAACAACTACAAATAACTGTGAAATAGTTTATATAAATATGCGTCATTGGGGATTTATTTTCTACCTTGCGGGGTACAATCCCTCCACCAATTGTGTCGTACAAATCAACTACGCAAATCGGCTTTAGAAAGCGATGTAAATATTTGCAAGTGAAACCAAAATCGCATCAGTGCCTAATGGAAAATATTTCGTAAAGAAAATGCGATATTGCTCTGAGAAATTTATTTTCGCAAAATAGATCAACTATATAGCCATTGAAATGTTGCTTTTCCTTAATGGAAATGATTTTTTTTTATAAAAATTGTCTTTTTTCATTCGATCTGAAACTAATTGCCTGTGAATATGTGGTTCACAAAACGCTGATAAACGTTAGAGAATACCTCAGAGGCAATCAAAAATTGACAGTCCAGAGAAATTGGCAACATTGGGTTCACAAGACGAAGACAAAAAAAAAAACACAACACAATATATGATGGACACCACTGTCCTCAAGCAAGCTGAAATAAAGTAAATATGACATGAGCACTCCTAGAAACAACTGGTGGTAAAGACGGCCCGAACATCGTTTTAATGTGGCAATCGTAATGGAATTCAGAACTAAGGCAACACAAAAAAAGCTAAAAAGATGAGCAACACGGACCCCACCAAAAACATAAATTTAAAATGTGTACATCACATTGCAACATCTCCTTATGGTAATTTTACTTGATTATTTAAGGTTGAACTAACGGCACATTTACAGTACATGATCAGGAAAGATGAACTGGTTGCTCTCCATGATGCCTATGACTTAGACTACAAAGACACCATAGAAACGAGAGCCTTAGACGCCTTAAAGGTACGATATAATGAACTATTAATAGAAATAGAAATATACAATACAGTAAAATATACCACACTCTTCAAGCTAGCTATAATTTCTCTTTTGACAGGGTCATAGAGTAAACCTTCCCCCATAGTAGATTAACCCCCCGGAAGATTTACTATATAGTAAACCTTCCCCCATTGGGGAACGTTTACTATATAGTATTTATTCCGCACAGTAAACCTTCCTACCTAACCGATTAGCAAGAAGACACTATAGATTTGTGCTTTTTTACCTTTTAATCATAACCGGATATAATTAATGGTATATAACAATTAAAATTTACACGATTAAGATGCTAAATTCCGAATCAATAGTAATTATCCGGATTAAGGGGGAACATTTACTATATAGCAAAATATCCGGGGGATAATCGGCTATGGATGGGGGAATTTTTGCTATATAGTAAATTTTCCCCCGGGGTAAAGTTTGCAATGTGGAAGGTTATAAATGAAATGAAAAACAAAAAATACCACACTGTCGGAACAGTTCTAAAATACTACACTGTCGGGACAGTTCTAAAATACTACACTGTCGGAACAGTTCTAAAATACTACACTGTCGGAACAGTTCTAAAATACCACACAGTCGGAACAGTTCTAAAATACTACACTGTCGGAACAGTTCTAAAGTACTACACTGTGGGGAGATTTCTAAAATACTACACTGTCGGAACATTTCTAAAATACCACACTGTCGGAACAGTTCTAAAATACTACACTGTCGGAACAGTTTTAAATACCACACTGTCGAACAGTTCTAAAATACTACACTGTCGGAACAGTTCTAAAATACCATACTGTCGGAACAGTTCTAAAATACTACACTGTCGGAACAGTTCTAAAATACTACACTGTCGGAACAGTTCTAAAATACCACACTGTCGGAACAATTCTAAAATACAACACTGTCGGAACAATTCAAAAATACCACACTGTCGGAAAATTTCTAAAATACCACACTGTCAGAACAGTTCTAAAATACTACACTGTCGGAAGAGTTCACAAATACCACACTGTCGGAACAGTTATAAATTCGAATCCAGGATTGGTATAGGCACATAATTTAAAATAGTAATGAAATTAGACTAGTTTTATTTGTTAGTTATTATTCAGCAATTTTTCTGCTATATCATGGCGAGAAAAAGTTATTTTTAATGCGAAGAAGATGAGGTCCGCTATGTACTAGACCAAAACGCTTAGTAGGAATTGTATAGTGCTAGCTCACTGAAACAACAGTCCGCGGGTAGACATGTCGCCCCACTAAGACACATTAGCTTGATTCCGACCAGTCTTAGCCGTTTCTCCTTAATGATGCGTACCGAGCGGATAAACACCAAATGCCAATTATATAGTTTGGTTCGACCCGATCGAACTCGCACCTACGATCTACCACACTCGAGGCGAGTCCGTTGACCATTACACCATAGACGCGGTTGTATCACCACCATCGACACAAAGCGAAAACAAAATATTAGATATTAATTGTTTGTCATTCTAGGGAGCAGTCTCTGTATACAACGTTAGAGAACTCATCAGCAATAGATCAGACATTGAGAGAAAGATTTTTAAAACTGTTAGAGAACGACTCGGAGGAAGATGTTGTAATTATTTGTGTGGAAAGACTAATCCAAGTATGTTGCTATGACGATATAAGATAAATAGGGTACTGTTGAAGGATAGGGGGGACCCTCTCCATGGGGGTTTAGCAGTTTATAATACCCAACACCTGACCGTGGATCATAAATGGTAGCGTATTTAGAGAGGGTCGCGATCCTTTCGTATTAAATACTTCGGAAAAGAGTAGACGTGTTGTAGTTGCAACAAAAAGTCTAAATGTTTCGTCCTTACCCAACTCATACCCAATGTCCAATCGTAACTACTCGGCATTCTCGCTACCCTGCAAATAACCTCGTACTTAGTAGGCGGATAAACAGAGCTCCGTTTCACATGTCAGTTACATGAGAGTTTGATAAAGTTATATTTTAAAAATTTTTCTAGATTTCAATTATTTTCATGGATACAAGTTAAAGTTTTGATTAGTTTTACATGATTAGATTTTACTTAGTATGTCTTCCATTTTGGATTTTCGTGAACTATACTTTTGTGCAGCTTAATTCCCGGCAAATAATTTAAGAAGAATGTCTACTATCTACGTACGAGGTTATTTGCAGGGTAGCGAGAATGGCTGAATAGTTACGATTGACCCAATGTCATATTTTTCCAGTGGCAGTCAAAAGTCATTGCGCCAATTGTCCCCTTTTTTATTATCCTCCTCAATTCCAGTATATCTGTCTATATTGTTGAACTTGGTCCCATCATGTATATGCATGGAATATTTGACGATGGACGTTAAGCAGTACACAATTAATTGTTTTAGCTGGAAGCAGCAGAATCTTATACATAAGTGTTACTACAGAAAATGCCAATTTTAGTTTGAGACGGCGAAAGACAAATAACCAGTTGTAAGAATATAAATTTCATAAAAGGAATATCTTACAATTTAAAAACAAACGTTAAAAGGTACCGAAAGGGCGCTCAAGAATGGACAATCCAGAGATACTGTCAGCATATGGATCACAAGACGAGGAAAAACAAAACAAAAACACAACTCAATATGTACTGGACACAACTGTGCGCAAACAAACACACATGACGTAAATAAGGCATGCGTATTATTAAATTGAAAGCATTATCTTGTCTAGGTGTAAATTGTCCGATAATGTGTTATTTCCCTACATCCACAATTATTACTTCCTGGTCCGGAATTCCAGACGGAATTCACCCTTAGATATTAAAGAATTAGACTGACCTCTCATATATAATGTAATAATTCGTGTAATGTATTGTTCATAATTCAAAATAATAAATAATGTATAATTCTAATATTTTCAGTGTGTTCCGAATGTATTGATATCTGTACTCAAGAAGACAGAGGGTTAAATGTTGAAGTTAAGTATTTCCAGTTGGCAAAAATAGAAATCCCAGACATTGTTAACAGTCAATTTGTTCAGGCTTTAGTCGAGCAAGAACAAGCACAGGAAGAATTATTAAAACAGGAAGCAGTTGTCGTCAGAAAGGAAACATCTCAGCAGGTAAATAGAATATCTGTGTCACAAATGACCACGAATATGTCCAACTTGTCATAAGCACCTCCTGGTCCTTTTCTCATTCATGACTTATCACCGGGTTTGCAAGCAAATTAACACGACGGGTTCCGGTGGGGTTGGTGTTACTCGATCTTTAGTTCTATATGTATGTTTTGTAGATCGATGTTTGTCTTTTTGTAACATTTTCTTTTGGCCATTGTGTTGTCTATTCTTTTTTAATTTACGGATTCTGATTACCGCTTTAGTACCTTTAAACTCGTCTTACTTGATTTCATCCCATGTCATGAGATGAGTGAGTGATTGATTGTTGCTTAACGCCATCTCAGCATTTTTTCAGCTTTATCATGGCGCGAACAAGTTAATATTCCATGAGAAGATGATAATGTCCACTTTGTACTAGAACAATAGATTTAGTTGGATTTTTTAATACTAGCTGACGGAAACAATAGTATGTAGATTATGTTGAATCTGATCTAACCAGTCTTTGGTCTTACTTCTTAAAGTTGCGTGGATGACGAAGAAGCAACAAATACATATTATATAGTTTTTGCTTTGATTGATTGATTGATTGATTGATTGATTGATTGATTGATTGATTGATTGATTGATTGATTGATTGGGGTTTAACGCCAACGTTAGTGATATTTTAGAATTGTTCCCCCTCTTAGCATTCTTTGATCGCAAATAATGACACCCCGTAGGACGATATCAATAAAATTGAGATTCCAAAGAACAATTAATTTTATGAAGAAAGGCTTGGTCACATAAACATAGTCTATCCCCGCCACTTTTTATTGAAGTGTCTGTACCACAGCAGGAAAATGAACGGTCGTATATATGTGTTTTGGGGGTACTTGTATCAAATTTTCCTCTTTACACGATGTTTCGATTGGATTTGGAAACTGTTCTGACAGTGTCATGCTATACCGAATTTAGAATTGTTTTCATTACTATTTAATTTTCAGGTACAGGTAATAAAAAATGCGGCATCAGAAATAAATGAAAATGCAACGGCCCAAGCACAGCTAATTACCACAACATCACNAGCAAACTATACTGCTTTCTTAGAAGCTGCTAGAGCCGATGGATTGAAGTCTGTTTTTACAGATTTATCATTTAGTCAGCAAGATCATAAAGATAGTTTTGTGTACCTACGAACAATTCGTGGTCAAGAAAATACCCACCTAACTGTCGACTATCAGCAAAGGATCGCGGGAAATATAGGATAATGATAATGATTATGCAAATTCCTTCATCAAAATTCATTATTAGAAATATACATAATAGTGAAATACTGCTTGGTTATCCTTCGTTGCCACAAGTTGTCGCTTTACTTGATCGATCATTCCCGTTTTGTCTTACAGCCATGAACAAATTACTATGATTTGTTTTCATTTGTCCTGTCCTTAAATAAATTAAATTTTCTGTCATTGTTTTATTTTCATTATAGTATTCATCATAATAACGATGATTGATTTGATTTGATTTTTGGTGTTTAACGACACTTTCAACAATAACGATGTTCTTCCGTTTATATACAGGAGTTGATATTGTACTCTCATGTGTAAAACACTCACATGACCACCTCACGTCACTAAGAGGAGAAGCTTAAGTCCATAAAACTAAACCCGCCACTTTTTATTAAGGTGCCTGTATCAAGACAGGAAATTGATCGGCCATGTATTTGTATTAAAGGTATCCATTTTGCATCTGTTTTATACGATTTTTGTACTTAAGTTTGATGAACTACAACCAAGTTGAAAAGATATGCATCGGTGGTGTAATAGTTTCAGTGCTCGTATCAAGTGCCGTATATCGTGGTTTGAGCCCAGGTCTGGTAATTCAAGAATATAAAGCATGTTTGTTGCTTTTATGGTTAAAATATAGCATAAAGGAGTATGATCATTCGCATAATGTGTCCGAGTGGAGCGACATGTGGAACCATGGACTGTATTATCAGTGAACTACTGCTATAATTATCCTAATAGGTAAAGGTAAAAGGTAAAATATATTTAGGTTTAAAAATTTCAACATCATACACAAGTGTTTAAAAATTTCTCGGTAAGTTAAAAATAAAACATAAAACTGCCATCTTTACCTGAAATTTCAATCCACCAATTGTAGCTGCTGAGAACTTTCTCACCAAGGATAGCCCATGAAAGCCATTCAGCTTATTTCCAATGGGGTCCTTTATAAGTATCAGCTAAAGTTCAAGTGGACATTAAAAGATCAACATGAGCGGGTAGAGGGAATAAGCGTGTTGGTCTAGTACAAACCGGACATCTTTATCATCTCATCGAATGTAATTTGTTCTCACCATGATATAGCTGAAGAAATTGCTTGTTTGACACTCACTCACTCACTCACTCACTCACTCACTCACTCCACAAGTTAAAAATAATTTATCCATAGATTGTATGCTTTAACGCAATGACTTTCTTGTTATAAGGTAAACAAATGATCCAGCTTGAGTACAAACAACAGATTAATGCAGACCTTATATAACAGAATGTTTAATACTAGCAACTTGTCGTATAAGAGACAGGAACTTTCTACCCGTGTTCACCACTTAGGCCGGTTTTTGGTGGTGTCTGTGTAGCTCATCTTTTTAAGTTTTCTGTGCTGTGTGTTTGGTTTGTTTTGTCGTCGGCCTGTGTCTTGTATGTGCGGTCATGCCATTTTCACTGAATGGTCCATTCTTAATTGCCCTTTCGGTTTTCTTTAAACTTTATTTACTATCTACAGTTTGTCCTATGTCTTGTGTATCAAATGGTGCATGTATTTCAGGATTATCCATTCGTGATTGCCGTTTCAATTTTCTATAGCGTTTATTTAATAAACGTAGGAAAAATTCCAGTTGTAAATAATATAATTTAATACAAAAATCAACAAAAAACAAACATATAAAGCATAGTCAAGTATGTAACAATGTACAATCTCCAAGAAAAAGCATTAATCATATACAAAGAAAACTAAATGTCAAAACTGTGTTTTATTTAGCTGCGGAACCGTGGCTCTTCGTGTTTTTAACGGGGGTTATACCTGTGAGAGAGCTGATACGAAAATAAATATCACAGAAAACTTATAGTCAAGAGAGTTAATCTAATTTAACGACATTACGACCAAATGTCAATATTTAATCTCATTTTAATTTTTAGCTCATTTATTATTTTTTTTAAATAAAAAAACAAAAACCTTTTAATTACATCACTACAAAAAGGGATCCCTTTCCACTAATTTGGAGCATCGCTTCAGAATATACAATGCCTTTCAACTCATAACATTTAATCTTTTCTGAACATTTTTATAAATAATTTCATTTTAAAATCAACGTATGTCATATTAGACATTTCATTAAATTAAAAACTGTCATTAAAATAATAAATATGTTTAATATAAATATCCTGCTTACATATAATACTTGTCTGCTGTCTGCATTCCATTTGTAACAGCGTAGATAAATTTTAACAGATATGTATTATGAAATGAAGTACACGCCACGATATGGCTGACATACTGCTACCGTTGCCGCTCAACACCATTCAATCATTAAGATGAAGTACATGACAAAAACAAAAAAATAAAGGTTTTTTTACCATTTTCACTTCAACATGATCACACTTAAATTTTTGACATAATATAAAAAGACACTGAATCACATTTCACACATGAAATATGAAAGAAATATATAAAATTAATTAAACATTTTTGAGATGTGATATGCGTTACACAAAATGAAGCAAGCTGGAAAAAAGGAACAATGGCCATTTAAAAAAAATCAATCCAAAATGATCACACTTAAATTTCAGACATGATAAAAAATGCTTTGACAAATATTTATAAACGATATGAAATATCAACCAAATATATGGTATAATTAAATGATATGTATAACACAATGTAATTAAATGTATACTACACAAAGTGAAACTTAGAGATCCATATTAATGATCCATAGCATAAATTAGCATGAATTAGCATGTCGGATTTCATGCACAGTCAAAACTGTATATAAAAGCACCCAAGGGAACCTGCCATTTATAAGACATTGCCCTTTATATACAGGTTCAAATTATATACACTATTCATAAATAAGGAAAACGAGCCTGTCTTTATAGACAGAGATTGGTTTCATGTATATAGAAATGCTCTTTAAAGTAGGTTATATTGTATTCCATTCCAATCAGATCTTGTGTTTGCAGAATATCATAACATAGATCCTTGTGGTGGCCAATACAAATGATGTTAGTTCACGGATAATCAGGTGCGTGTATTGATGATCTGAAACACACAAAAATAAATTAAATAGTATAACCGATTAAATTGAACGATTATTTACTGTTAAATTTGATAGTAGTATCAGCTATTACTTTTTGTCTTAAGAATAATGGTCTGTAATCAATAGATTATACCTTTTTGTCTTAAGAATAATGGTCTGTAATCAATAGATTATACCTTCGAAGCCAGTCGTCAGAGTAACGCGATGGGTGCCATAATGGAACAAGATCTACAAACTCGTCCGATGCACATGAGGTCAATATATTTTACCTTTTTGTCTTAAGAATAATGGTCTGTAATCAATAGATTATACCTTTTTGTCTGAAGAATAATGGTCTTTAATCAATATATTATACCTTTTTGTCTGAAGAATAATGGTCTTTAATCAATATATTATACCTTTTTGTCTTAAGAATAATGGTCTGTAATCAATAGATTATACCTTTTTGTCTTAAGAATAATGGTATTTAATCAATAGATTATACCTTTTTGTCTTAAGAATAATGGTCTTTAATCAATATATTATACATTTTGGTCTTAAGAATAATGGTCTGTAATCAATAGATTATACCTTTTTGTCTTAAGAATAATGGTCTGTAATCAATAGATTATACCTTTTTGTCTGAAGAATAATGGTCTGTAATCAATAGATTATACCTTTTTGTCTAAAGAATAATGGTCTGTAATCAATAGATTATACCTTTTTGTCTTAAGAATAATGGTCTGTAATCAATAGATTTTACCTTTTTGTCTAAAGAATAATGGTCTGTAATCAATAGATTATACCTTCCAAGCTAGTCGTCAGAGTAACGCGACGGGTGCCACTAGTGGAACAAGAACTACAAACCCGTCCGATGGACCCGAGTTCAATTTCGGTATTTGGTGGTGTTCGGGTTGCCCGACCTTTAGTTTTCTGTGTAGTGTTTTGTAGATCGTTGTTTATCCGTTTTCCTTTGGTCATTGTGTTTTCCATCCTCATTCGTTTACCCGATTCTAATTATCACTTTGGTGTCTCCAAACCCTTTTAACATTCATTAACCCTACTATTGTACTGTATATATTCTGAATAATTGCTCAGTTGACAATATGCGATAATGCTCTGTTTTTCGCAAAGCAATCCTTTACAGTCCCCTTCTTATTGTCCTTCATAATGGGGTGTGTTACTAGATATTTGAATAGTCAGCTTTATTGATCATACCAATTGTGCCTTTATATATTGATTATATCTCGAAAAAAATAAAGATAAACAGTTCTGGTCGTCATTATCTCCAATATAAGTATAGCTATTTTGTAGCCAAACAAAACGTAAACCACCGTCATCATGGTCACCGCATCTTCCAAGCATCTATTGTGACAATTTAGAAATTAAGCTACCCATTCTTTGGGATATTATTTATTGACATACACTACCTATATATTACTTCCTCTTACCTCTTGTATTCGTTGTACAATGGATCACTGTTTGGTCTTATACGTGGTCTTTTGATTACGAACTGGTAAAAAGAAAAATGGACAATTGAAATATATTATGAATAGTTTGAAGATAGCAAAGAGGTAATCATAATCCGTAAAAATGAAATACAAACAAAACAATGGCCAAGCGAAAAAGAAGAAAAAGGAAACAATAAAAGAAATGTTGACAAAACACTACACACAGAAAAAAAAGATTTAGCAACATAAACCTCACTAAAACCTGATGTATGTGCATCTCCCAAGCCAGAATCGTTTGTTGTTTTTATGGAATTAACCATCACGGTTTAAAGAAAAGTTGGAAGAAACCGATGGGGTAATCAAAAGCCGTAAATTGAAGGACAGACAACACAATGTCGAAAAGAAAAAAAAAAGAAAAAAGGACAACCAACGATCTAAAAAAATAAAATTAAACTTTCATAATTTTGATTGGTTGCATTACGACATCAGTCATATGTAATATTAACCGTTTTTGGCTATTATGTAGCGACATCAGTCATATGTAATATTAACCGTGTTTGGCTATTATGTAGCGACATCAGTCATATGTAATATTAACCGTGTGTGGCTATTATGTAACGACATCAGACATATGTAATATTAACTGTGTTTGGCTATTATGTAACGACATCAGACATATGTAATATTAACTGTGTTTGACTATCATGTAGCGACATCAGACATATGTAATATTAACCGTGTTTGGCTATTATGTAACGACATCAGACATATGTAATATTAACCGTGTTTGGCTATCATGTAACGACATCAGACATATGTAATATTAACTGTGTTTGGCTATTATGTTTAGGCTCTTTGATTTTCTTGCTCTCAAAGACTTATAAATTATTTGAATTTCAACTACGACCGTACATGATAACGATTTTTTCAGAAACGTGTTTTTATTACTTACCTCCTCTGGACATAACGCTGCATTGTAGTAAGAACGTTCACGTTTCCTGTCGTCTAGTGACGATGGATTGTATTATAATTCTACGTTTTTATTACTTACCTCCTCTGGACAAACGGCTGTATTGTTGTAAGAACGTTCACTTTTCCTGTCTTTGTCTAGTGTAGATGGATTATATACGTATGTCTATAAAGAAAACAATTACGAAATGAAAATAAATAAAAACGCCCATACCGAAATTAGGGCACAGGACACGTTTCTATAATAACACCCACCAGACACGTTTCTAAAATAACACCCACCAGACACGTTTCTATGATAACACCCACCAGGTACGTTCAAAGTTTTAGATATCCACGGTTTAACTACTATCACATGGTTTATGCCTCTCCTGGGCACTCACATTTACATTTCCTAAATGATATAATGTATTAAAACTAAGGTGTATTTCCTTCAGGCCTAGGATCCCTTTCCAGATTTTGACTCATGCTTAGGTCCATTGCTTTACTTGTTTTTAAATTCTTTGGCTTTGCTATCCTTTGTTTCTATTGACTATGAGAGTATATGATGAATGTTCTTCCTGACACGAGTCGTGTGCACTAAATTATATATTCACGTTTTAACCTATTGTAATTATTTCTGAATAAAATCGATCCGTTCGCATGATGTGGTGTTAACTGTTTTCTCGATAAATGATATTCCGTTGTCACCTTTTCACAACAGATTGGTAAAATTTTATAACATGTTCAATGAGGCAACGTGATGCAATGTTACCACTTTGAATGAGTGAGTTATTGTTGCTTAACGCCAAAATGTAAACCAACAACGACTCACTCATTTTACACGGATATTGCACTGGACATCAGAAGTGATTGTTGTTTAACGATAAATGAACTATTTT
Organism: Gigantidas platifrons; assembly: GCA_002080005.1. NCBI lineage: Eukaryota > Metazoa > Mollusca > Bivalvia > Mytilida > Modiolidae > Gigantidas > Gigantidas platifrons. The sequence goes on along the minus strand of MJUT01012205.1, from coordinate 66,211 downwards.
AGGTATTTTATGGATCGAACAAGTTACATTAGATGAGATGATATTCACTGTGTATTAGACCAAAACTCGTAGTTCATTGTGAGTTTTTGCTCTTACTCCTGAGTGTTGCATGCCTAGCTGAGAAGTTCCAAATACAGTGTTCTTTGGCTTGATCCGTCCGCGGCTTCGACCCACGATCTACCATCCTCGAGTCGCGGGCACTCAAGCCATTGCATTTCTTCTCGACTGCCCCATATACTAATACTAAAACATCAAATGACTTACACTACTTCTATTATTATCTCCTTCTATTATTGTGTATCTTCTGTTGTCCTCATACGTCTCCCTCGGCTCTAAATAAATATTAGATGGTGTATGACGTCGACCTAAATGGCCCAAGGGATGACTGTAACCAAACGTATCATATTCCTTCCTACAACGATATTGCATAACAATCATTTTAATGTGTTCTTATATCATAGGACGTTGTTTCTAATTCTAACATGACGTCCTTCATTGCCTATATATGTAATACCGTGATAAAACTCGATATATGTTAATTCGCACATGCGTTTTGACGAGTAAATTAATGTATTTATACAGGCCGGTGATGCACAATGACATAGCAATTCTCGAATGGTTTCTTGACATATAGTTTTTTCAGGAAAAAAATAATTAAGACATCCATCTATCGACTTTGACAATTGCAGCTTGTCGTTTTTCGGTGACGTACTTTGCAAGGAACGCTGGTGGCATTGATACAAGCTGGTTACTGATTTATTTTACGATTTTTTTTACCATTTTACTTGTTTAATTAGCTAAATTTAAAATGCCATCAAATTGGAAAATAAACTTAATTACATCACCGTCTAGTTATCCATGTAGGAAAACAACTGAAAACATGAAAGTTATCCGTCACGCGAGATAAAATATTTACGAAAATAATGTTACTCATGTTAAAACTGGATACAAGCTATGGCTTCCATAAATTATTTCTTAATCAATGCTTTGTGACATTTGAAGATGAAAACGTAACTAATATTTAGGGAGATTTTCAAATACGTTACATGTATATTCCAGTGTGTCACTCGTGATGTTGACGAAATATTTGCAGTAAAGAGCATTATGACATATTTCGCATTTGTCTTCGTTATAATCTGCATGGAAAACTTGACAAATGTTGTGTTTCATTGGGAGAGCTTATTGTATATTCATGTTTGTATTTTCGTTTAGTTCTATTATGTATGTTTACGTTCCGAGTTCCGGATTTTCATGTCCTTTACGATTTCCGATTAAAAACGATGTTCGATTCGTCTTTACCTCCAGTTGTTTGTAGGAGTGCTCGTGTCTTATTTACGTTGTTTGTGCTTGTTAAAGTATAGGAGTTTTAAACACATATTGTGATGTCATTATGTTATTGCCCCTTTTGTATTCTCTAACGATTATTTGTTGATATCGGTGAAATTGTTTGATTATCACCGTTTAAACTGCCCTTGCATTAGCTATCAGTTGCAACATGTATATAGTTCAGTGTTAAGCAAAACGAATAGAAATGGACATTGTGATCTTATTTTGTTCAACAAACCGATTGATTGCACAAATAGATAAAACGCATGTAAACCACTTTTTTTATTCAACTAAAACTACTATTACACTTTATATTCATCATGACCGTTCATAAGAAGAGTTTGAAGATACCAAAGGGGTAATCAGAATCCGTACATCGAAGAGAGACAGACAACGCAATGGCCGAAATAAAAAGGCCAAAACGACAAACAACGATCTACAAAACATACATATAAAACTAAAGATCGAGTAGTACGATCACCACTAAAAACCGTAGGCAGTTCCTGTTCCCCCAGTGGCACCAGTCGTAGTAATCTAGTTACAAACACGGTGATAAGTCATGAATGAGGAAAGGACCGGGAGGAATATGCAAAGACAATATTGCATATATATTGATCTACGGATTAGTATATTATCTCAACTCTCGTTTATGTGCTGCTTAGAATATTGGTAAACACAAACAAACTTATCCAACTGAAATAACTTGCTACACAAAATACTTACATTTCATGATCATTATCGTGCTTTTCCTTTCGTCTACGTCTACATGCTATACACATAATAATACAGATTATTATTAACAATCCAGCACTACTACATGCAATTGCTATTATGTACTCAGATTCCAATTTAAGTTTTTCTGTTTTCACGTTACATGTATCTCCAGAATAAACGAATGCATCGCTTGACTTGCATCTACAAAATAAATGTTTTCTTATTAATCATGGGATGCAAGGAAGTATACATATAAGAAATTTCCCAATACAGTATTCCTATCATTTAAGGGCACTCCCTTTGCAATGAAAATTGGGCATTATAATAGATGTGGTATCTCTCGATGGGTGCAATTCAATAGCGTTACGTTCCTGGCACCACTGATTGGAATTCGAGCAGCCTTAATACTTACACCAATTGTTCATATTTGCAAATACGTATATAAGAGCGCGAGTTTCTCTGGTCAATTAGTACTACATGTAGCTGTTGAATATTACTCTATCTTTAAGTGTGACAGTCACGATAAAGCGGGAAAAAATTCTGAAACAAAGTATATGCCTTTGGTACAAGTATTTCAATGAAATGAGGTGGAAGTTGACTAGTTTGGTAGGCCTAAGCCACCACTCTTAGTGAAAAAATAAGTCATGTGAGTAAGATGTTAACCCTCACATACGTATAAATAAACGTTAGAGAAACCGATGGGACAATCAAGAATGGACAATCCGCAGAAACTGACAACATAAGGCACATAAGACACATTACGGAGACACGAAAACAACACAATATAACACATAAAAACTAAACAGACGGACAATACGGACTACAACAAAAACCAGGGGTGACATTAGCTCTAAATGATTATCTTAACCAATAATCATAACCTAAACAATTACGGAAGACAATTTTAACTTACATTGTTGAATCCAGGGACTGTCGTGGTCGTGATCGTATGGTAGTTGGAGTTGCAAGTTTTAATCCCGCTCATGGCGAGGTGTACTCAATACAACATTATGTGATAAAAGTAGCCAGTGACTTGCGATAGGTCGGTAGTTTACTCTGGATACTCCGATTTCGTTCACCAATACTACTGACCGCCATGATATAACTAAAATATTGTTGAAAGAAGCGCTAAACACAATATCCTGACTCACCTTTCAATCCACTGAGAAACTAATAAAAATAATGTTAACTTACACACATCTTGGTTTTCCTTTTGAATCCACATAGCAATCACCATGGACACCACAATGTTTTGTCTGTGGACTAGGCAAACACTCATAGTAACATTTGTTTGTTGTCTTGTTGAAGCTGTACTCTAGTCCACATACTAATTCGCCACGATTTATCGTTATTTGTTCCACGCCTACAACACATATAAATTATTAGTCCTGAAGGATATCATCCGCTGAGTAGACATTATTTCATCACTGACAAAATTTATCAGCTGGATATACTTATATTTGAAATTTACAGTATCACTTCCTAAATATTCTAACTGTTTTCTAGACTGTTATTTATTATTGAAATTTACAGTTCTTTAATCATGTAATTATCATTAAGACTAAGATTATCCTCCTTCTGATATAGGCAACCTTCATCGAATTTTCTATCCTGTTTATGACATTTGTTCCCATTCTTCCTAAAATTTTAAATTATTTGGCTCTCCAATATTTTGACTATTAGTGTAACTGATCGGCGTTATTCCAGAAACACACATATACATGACCCTCTCTTTCCTGACATGGTAGAGGACATGACAGAGATAAATAATTTACACAGTGACTTGCAACATTTTAAAAGTCATATCGTTTTTACCAGACTTAATGGGGAAAGTTAGGACAGTCCTACCCTCGGCCATAGAAAAGTGTCTAGAAACTTTAACTGTTGTGGTGACCATAGGGATGTCGTCTTACGTCAGTAGTGTTAAGCTCATTATGTTAACAATAATTCTAATATGACGTCTATAAAACGGCACACATGATAATACTCAATATCTCTATATTTAGCGCAAGTGCAGTACACAACAAATCTGGCTGTTCCATGTGACTCCCGCTGTGATATTACCGTGACGACCGACTGTAAGCAAACAAATCACCGGCATAAAACGTATTTTTAAAGTCCTTAAAATAAAAAAACATAATTTAAAAAATTTCTGTAATGAATAAAAGCCTACAAGGTCATTTCCGTGAGGTCACACACAACAACTACACATAAAAAAAAATTTCGGAAAAAATACTTAAGACCATCTATCGACTTTGACTTTTGTAATTTATTGTCATCCTGTGACGTAGTTTACAAGGGACGCTGGTGATATTGACACAAGTTGGTTACTGATTTATTTTACGATTTTTTGAGTATTTTACTTGTTTAAGTATCTAAATGCAAAATGCCATCAAATAGGAAAATATCAGTAACTTAATTACATCACCGTCTAGTTATCAATGAAGAAAAAAGTACTGTACACAATACATGTAGGTTAGTGCATTTTGTTATTCATGCGTGACACCACAGTCACTTGAAGTTTCGAAAAAAAAAAAAAAAGATGACCAAAATTTTTCGAAGTTTTTCTTTTTTTTCGAAACTTCAAGTGACTGTGGTGACACACATCAATGGAATGTATGTGTGCATACTGAGAATCCCCAAAGGTAAATTTTAAAAACAAATGAAAAAAATCAATAATATTATTACTCACACAATAGGAGTTTGATTTAATATATGTGCTCAAATTGCGCCGATTCCGTCATCATATGTGAAGGGGGCTAAACGGAACAGCCGTTGTATGGCGGATTCTAAGGTGTCCTAGGGTCATAAAAATTACCGTTTTTGTCATACTAGAATCGAAATAATTCATGGCAGGCATAGAGTTGTGAAAATTTACACATGGGTTGGGTCTTTATATTCTTAGATTTTGCCCCTCGTTGTCGCTCGGGGTAAAATTAGAATATAAAGGCCCAGCCCATGTGTAAATTTGCACAACTCTATGCCTGCCATGAATTATTTCTTAAGAAAAGAATACAAACATAAAGGTAAACATCGAACGGTAAAGAAGACCTTTTGATAATAGAATGAAAACAAAAATTAAACAACACTTAATAAAGAGCAATTTCAAAATCTGATGAATTGTATCTCTAACACACATATACATGGTCGTTCATTTTCCTGGCTTGGTACATGCACATGCACGACAATAAAAAGTGGCGGGGTTAATCTAGTTTTATGAACCTAAACCTCCCTTCTTAGTAAAGGAGATGAAACCTAGTTTTAAAATGGCTTTGTGTACTTACCGGAATATATCGCTGTAGATGTCTTTTGCTTTATATAACCTGGTTTTAATCTTTGTCCTGTTATTGTTATGTTTTCCATTTGTTCTGTCTTAATCTGTATTTCAACTCTAAGTATTGTCATATTCATGACTTGAATTGTATCATACGGGCGGAGATTTAAATCAAAATGTGGTACAGTAGAGCCCTTGCTGAAGTGTGAAATATAATAATTTACATGTATAATATTTAAACACATATTAATTACTGTAATATAATAATTGTGATTGATTATTGCTTACACCATCGTGAGTGGTACCATTACGACACACAAGACGAGCACGCTAACAACTACACCAATGAGGCGGTTTGTGTGATCTGACAAGTTTTTATGAAATACAATGAAAAAAAAACAGTGTCGAATCAGTTCCAAAAGTCGTAGAAATAGATGAAAAATTGTTACCTCTAACACATGTATGGACTCACTTTCATGGCAGGTAACAGGCCTAAGCCTCCCGCTTAAGGAAATATGAAAAAAGGTAGGATTAAAAAATTAACAAACAGTGTGCATGCAACGAGAAATCTTCTTTCATTTGAGGGGATCAGTTTTATTAGTGGAGGAAACCGGAGTACCCATAGAAAACAACTGACCTGCCGCAAGTCACTGACAAGCTTTATCACATAATATGCTGTATGCAGTACACCTCTCCTGGGTGGGATCCGAACTCCCAACTTTAATGGTGATAGGCACTGATTGCACAGATAGTTGTAAATCCAACTATCATTCGATCACGACGGTCCCCTTTTGAAGCATTTACAAATAGTTAATTAAATGTAAGATCCTATACTGTTGAAATGTTTGTGTTATTAAGCAACACGAATTCTCCTCTGATAAACGTAAGTATAATAAATACACTATTATAGTTTTAAAGACTACAAGAAACAACAATTAGAAATCTAGCTGAACTGTAGCTGTATTGTCTGTTCTTCATCGATTTACGGCTTCTGGTTACCCCAGGGTGTTTGCTGGCTCTATTGGGAATTGCCACCTAACCTAAATTGGGAAATTTTATCGACATTATTATCGACAAAATATGAATTTGAAATTAACTTAGGCAATAATAAACAAAATAACTTTGCAGTAGAATATTTATTTCACTCAATTACAACATCATGTATCTGTCCTTTTCATTTTTGAATTTGTCTACTAATGTGTCAAAAGCTTCCAAATTCATTTGGGTCAATCTTTACCTCAGAAGAGTTTTAATCAAATTCATATATGAAAAGCTCCTTTCCATAGAGGCAGGGATGATATTCATCAAGTAAAGGATGGATGAATTAGTGGGATCAGTTTGAAAAAGTTCACAATATTTACACAAATAACCTGATATGATTTAATTCAACTATAATATACACATGTAACCAGGGAAAACTTTGCTTAGTTTAAGAGAACTAAACAGTCTCATATCCTGCTTAACTCTGAATTGTTAACGTTATTTGTGCTGTCTGTAATAGAAGATAAAACAAAATAAGAATAGCAACTGTATCAGTATCGTCGCCGTGAGTTTGACATTCGACTTCACAAATGCTGATTTCATCATCATTTCATATGGGTTTCTTCATTTTCGTTGTCACAAAAAAAGAATAAATTGACAGTGTTTGTTTTGCCTCTTTTGGCTTTATATTTATTCAGGTATTATTTACTGTTGTGACACATGTTTATGTCAAAAAAGAACGACGAATGATTGTACAGAAAAGGCTTACAGATGACCGGATATGTAATCGCGTAATATAAAAAATGTTTCCGGAAACGGTTACTAAATCCGGATTTTTACCGACAAGTAACTGCAATCAGTTTGGGAATTATTTGGCTGATTTTGGGAAAAATAGACCCTAATTTTCATTGGGAATGCGGCCGAAATTCGGCAGTAAAATAAGGGGAGCAAAAACCCTGTACCCCCTTTGGTATCTTCTAAGTATTATATATACCATGGATCTTACGAATTAACTTATTCAAACCAACGAATCCGAAGGATGAGTTGGTTTAAATAAGTTCATGAGTAAGATCCATGGTATATATGGTTTGTAACAGAAATTACATGATTGACAGACATATGACGTCAAAATCATGGAATAACAGATCCTATGACGTCAAAATCATGGAATAACAGATCCTATGACGTCAAAATCATGGAATAACATCAAGATCTTCATGTTAGACCATGGTTGGTAAAAGTTCACTATTTTTAAGTTGATTACTGCATAAAAGCATCAAAGGAAAAATGCGTATTTATGTTACAACTTTTCTTACACATACACTTTTTTTTTATATTATTTCATCAAGTAAATGACAAAATGAATTTCCTTCTGCTACATGATCCTCAGTGTCGTACAGATAACTGTTATATCCACAAATCTTAGTTTTGATTGACATTTGCTAATTTGGTAGATTTTTTTATACATGATTTCAATATGTTTGCGATATAATACGCCCTGATCTGACATTTAAACTGAAACTATTATTATATATTTTTATTTTATATGTCAATTGTACCTTTAGTCTAATTATTATGAAATAAAAAATACCTGAACTTGTAAACTCTGACACTCACAAAACTGGTCATATTTTTATAAATACCTGTCAACTACAAAGTGAAAGAGAGAGATTATATAAAACTTGTTTCTACAAACACCTGCTAATTATCATAAGGATCACGTGGATCTCATACATGTAATTGGGATTGGTTTCAGGATTTTGTTTATTAAATATCTTTACTTACTTGTTTGTATGTTTTATTCAAATCATATCATATTCAGATAATTTCATCAAAAATAAATGTAAACAATAGTAACATTACGACGGGAACAAAAATAACAAGCAGAACATAACATGTAATTAAAGTCTTTTACAATTAATGTAGAATATTTCGTAGAATAATCAAACCCTTCATATAAAGGTCACCTGTATATAGTGGTCATTTTGTCAGTCTCCCACAGGTGATCACTATAGACAGGTTTGACTGTACTATATATTCGCATTATATGCCACTTATATGAGATTGTGTTCGTCTTAGAACAGCTTTATGCATGTTAGGGACATGGTACATATACCTGTATTTATCTTGAACCGATTAGTTCCGTTATTTGAACTAAGAAAATAGAATAATGTATGAACAATACACACCGTTTCCGGCAACTGATAAAATTGGATTTACAATACACTTTAGCATCAATAATTATTTTGTTTACCAGTTCCTTAAAATGGACGATTTTTGGCTTTTGAAATTGTTGTTTTTATAATACCTGGTTAAAAAGTTAATTTCATCCCCTAATCGTTAGAATTCGTTTGACTTTCGTATAGAAAAATTTAAATTACATTTCAAATGGAGTTGTCGCGCTTTGTTGCATTCGACATAAACTTTAATAACGTCACGTGACCACCAGACTACAAGAAATCCTAAAAGTTCAGGCCAAAGACGTTCTTTTTTGTAAATAAAAATCGCTGTTCTAGATAGAAAAAAACCCTGCCTTTCAAGTTTTAAGTGCTACTATGTCGTATTGTACGTCTTTTATAAGAAAATACGAAATGAAGTGTTAGTTTTCAACGTAAATACTTCTGGCAACGATTACCAACCTAATTTCTCAGAATATATGAAGACAGCGATGTAGTAGCAGCAATATTGTGAATTTTTATCACCTGCTTCAAGTCTGTGCAAATTTACAGTAACTTTAGAGGACATTATTGGCTTGTGCCAGATCGATTTTTATTAGGTATACAAGATTTGACTTTCGATCGTGGATTTAAAACGTCCAAATGACCCGATTTGGTTTCCAGTTATGGTTATCGTGTCGATACCAAAATAATAAAACTGGCGCTACATTACAAACAGGAAAATCGAAATATTAAAAAAAAAAAAAAATGAGTTTGTATTTAAAACTGTTTGAAATAAAAAATAATATATATTTTGATCATTCATTATAAAAAAAATACAATATTTCAGGTACATATATAACCATAGGGTAAAGATGAAAAAGGGGGGATGGTAAAAAAAAAGAGGTCACATATAGTAATTTTACTGTTCTCTTTTATACCAGTTGAAATTAGATATTAGTTTTAATCTTATCTTTTCAAAAATGAAATATTTCTGTCTTTTCTACAATCACATTTGAATATCTAAATGTCTCCAAACCTAGCACTGACCTCCACAGATAATCTCAAACCATTTATTGTTTGTTAGAATAGACCTATTTCACATTAACCTATTATTTGTTATAATCGGCCTTAGTCCAAAGTCCAATCGGAGTAAAATCCGGGTGGTAAGCGGCCTTTCTGCTTGGATTATATCATGGCGATACGACTACCACTTTATTTTTAACCTTTTCGAAGTTATATTCACTTTATTTATTTGCAAAATTTTATTCTACATTTACACATTACACTGGTGATCAAATATACACAATTATTGATTAATTTAGTAGTTGGAAAGTCGAGAATCTGAGACAGTTCTGGACGATGAGAAGTCTGACGAAAACAGGAACGAAGGAGGAGCTAGCGGTCGTATGTTTCGGCATGTAAGTTAACATATTTCTTGTTAGCCCATGGTGATGTTGCATTGACATGCTGAACAACTATAACGTTGGCAAGGTCTATGAATATTTTTTTAAGTGGGTGGTTGCAGGAGGCATATTTCTTAAAGACAAAATCGAACAGGAACTTGTGTAATTTATTTGACAAAAAATGTAAGTGTTCACCATCATAGACTGAATGACGACCCCCACAATGTATGGATATGCACCAAAGAAGATGATGGTTTGACAGAAGGAGCTTATTGTTCATGCACTGCAGGGTAAGAAATTTATGCACGTTATTTTTATTCTCTATCGCGTCTATGCAGTGCCAAGTCAGGACCATTAGATAACAACTGAAGGGATTGCAACCAATCTTGGCTGAAATGTTCCTAACAAAGTCAGGACCAAATCAACGGTTGGTATTGTGGTGCTAATTGATGATCAAACCTGGCTACAAGGGGCAATTAAAGCTTCTATTTAGGTAATATTTCAAAGATCTTCTTAAGAACTGCTTGTTGTAATCAATTGAAATCAAGTTTAGTGATGAGCCTTGCTAGATTCTGCCAAAATGTTGTTACTATGGTGTCAATCAATCAGTACATTTCAATAATGTTGGAGAGCTGTCAGTTAAAATCTCTCTGGAAGCTAATGATCTGTGTACATATTTAGTTTGTCCACTACATGTGTATTTCCACTAATAATTATTCAGCTTCTATAGTACAAGGTAGTACATTTCAATAATGTTGAAAATATGTCAGTTCAAATCTGACTAGAAGCTAATCTATGGGTTTTATTTTGATATATGCTTGACCATGTCGACTGCATTAATTAACTTGGGCACAAGTCCCTATCTTAATGAAAGTTTTGAAGAACTACTCCCTTTTCAGTGTGATTTTTATACTACTGCAAAAATGTTGCCTTGGTATAATTATGGGTCTGTAGACAAAGTGATTTCCGACCTCATCAGTGGTATAATGATTAGCATGCTCCTACTGAATGTGGTAGATCAATGGGTTCTAGCCCCTGTCTATAGCTAGTCAAACCAGACTATAAAATTGGTAAGCATGCAGCATTAAGGAGTAAGAACAAAGACTGATCGGCTCAGAATCAGAATAATATTTAAGAGTGGAGCGACATGTCTACTCACATACTGTTGTTTCAATGAACTAGCACTATAAAAATCCAACTAAGCGTGTTCATCTTTTCATTTTTTGTATCTAAATGTGTTTCCTGTTGCTCATGCTTAAATAGTTTACACTTCATACATGTATGTTATAGTTGATGTTTCTTGTTGGTCATTGTTTAAAAATTTGATGAATGGAATGTTTGTTATCCCCCATATGAGTTGTTTTTCATTTCAAGTGATTGAATATTTTGGGCTCTGTTCATTTACATTGTACCTGAGAAAGTCTTAGACAAATATTTTTAAATTAAAGGAGTTTTGGCCATTTTTAGTATGTTTTTTTTTAGGGTGGAACTTTTGCAATACATATTTCTTGTTAATGAATATTTGTTTACTTTTTGTGCCCTATAATTTACAAAAGCTACAGAGGTGAATCATTTACAGAGTACATATGTGCATGTACATATTTTGCCGAACAAAGTTGTACTTGCATTGTTCCTGAATTTAGCACTTTATACTAATCCTTATATGTTATTATTGGCATATACAAGAAATGATGGAGTGTCTCACAAACAAACCACACCATAATAATGTGCTTGACATACATGTAAGAATGGAACATGACTGTTAATGTTTAGCCCTGTATCATGGCATACTAATTATCCCCTGTCTATCCCTCCCTACAGTTTCTGTAATATTTTGTAGTGTGTTTAACCTACAGATAATAAAGGTGTGCATTCTTTGACTTCTAAAAAAATCACAAAATGATAAAGTTGAACCAAGTAATTTTCTAGTTAGTGCATCAAAAGTGTCTTACACAAACATATGTTATACATTCTCTAACAAAAGGGTCATACCAGTTGTAAGTTGGGTCTTTTAAAAAGATTTATTTGTTACTCCATAATATGACAATTTACAAATTGGTTCACCTACGATTTTTCGCTAATTGGTGGTGTCTGTGTTCTATCAGTAATTACTTTCGGAACTCCTCGTCTAGCATCAATAACGTAACTAATGTAAACTACGATATTGATTTAAATATATTGGTGTAAAATGCCACAAATGCTGTTACATTGTATTAATAATTATAAGTTGATTGATTGATTGGTGTTTAACGTCCAAGGAGCATTTTTTCAGCTATATTCAGGACGAGAATAATTTAAACGCCACGAGACTCGAAACAAGGAAATGTGATGGGTAGGGACGGATAATTTAGCCAGTGCAACAGGTCTCTTATGGACCACTCATCATGAGCATAATGCTCATAGTGAGCTGTTACATTGGGTTCTTTAACGTGTGAAGAGGGTGGCAATCTCTCAACACGGGACCTCGGTTTTATTTACGTCTCATCCGAAGGACGGGTTGGCTGTGAATTTCTACATCCCGCACAACCGACGGACGCTCGTTCAAGCAGAAGAAGCTCTCGGTCCCATTTCTATACCCCGGGGTTCCCACGGGGATGACCCCTTTTAGAGGACTAGTGCCTCTAGGACGGAGAAACCTGGTGCCTATTCTACCCCGGCACACCCTCTGGGAGGGGGTAATAATTATAAGTGAGGGGTAGCTATCAAGAAGACTGACCATACAACGAGAGGTCAGTTGATGCCAGGGAAATACGACGTGGTTTGCTGGGCACATTTCAATGACACCGGCTTCACTGAGGTGTGTCAGGATTATTCTCTATTCTATTCTACCATATAGTGACCACCTTCAACTAGCTGAAGATTATGTGACAGTGGAGGTTTACTTACAACAAGACATAGATTAAAAGCCAAAAATGTTAATAAATATGTACAATTAATGGCAAGAAGAGCAAAAAATGTAAAAATAATGTATATACAAGTAAATTATTGAGAATTAATACTGTAGTTTAGAGATGGAGGATTTGAAAGAGTCCAGTGATGTACTGTTGATAATGTTTTCCGGTAATTTGTTCCAGTCTGTTATTGTTCTTGGGAAAAAAAGATTCTTTTCTGTATTCAGTTTTTGTTTTATTAGATGTCTTCCAGTGTTGATTGAAAAGCAGTTTATATTAGTTTTACTAATGGAATGGCTCCTCTAAGACACAAAGCACTAACCATTTTACTACTGAGGGGGGATTTTTTTTAGAATAAAAATAGTTTATTTGCCACTATGTCCATTCTTTTAAGTAGACATGAATACACCTTAGACCTAAAAAAGATATTGTTTGTTTAGGCTAAATTGACCCTACCTAAAATTTAGTGCCTATCATAGCTATTTTATTAGTTTTTCTCAAAAAACATGATCAAAGTTGAAACATCTGCATGCCCAATATATCCTGTGCAAAAACATTTTAAACAAAAATTTTCAGGTTACCCTACCTAACCTTTTTCACAGGGTTACTGGTAACCCTAAACACACAATTATTTGTTTAGGTCTCATAATGATATGCATGTATCTTTTACCTCCTCATCATATATGTATAAAAAATATGTTGTTTTTCTCTACCTGATGTGTGAAAAAAAAATGGATTCTCGACTGACATAAAAAAAAAACAAAAAAAAAAACCCTTTTCATTAATACAATCGTTGGTGTCTAATAAAGAAAACAACAGTCTGCGAGAGAAGACACGTCGCTCCACTTGGTCACATTAATGAATATCCCGATTCCTAGCAGTCCAGTCTTTGTTCTTACTCCTTAATGCTGCATGCGTATCAGAGAAACAACAAATACCAATTTTACAGTCTTTAGTTTGACCAGACTGGGGCTCTATTCCATGGATCAAACACTCAAGAGGAGCATGTTAACCATTACACCACATATGAGATAGGAAACAATTTTGTCTACAGACTGATGACGACAGACCCATAACATAATACCACCACAACAAAATTTCTGTGGTCATAAAAATCACACTGAAAAAGGAGCAGGACTTCCTTCAAAACTTTCATTAAAGAAAGCTAGGGATTTGTGCCCAAGTTGCTTAATTTGAAGTTAGTTAATACAGTCAACAAATATTGGTTACTGTAACGCAGACTGCTACAAACGTCCTCCAAACGAACAATACTCAAGATATGATTTGATCTGAAGGATCATAATATAGCTCCCAAACCATGGATATCCTTACCTTACCTCTGTATCTTTAACCCCCTTCGTAGAGGAACGGGTGTATGTTGAACATGTGCTCATCAATTTTCGCCCAAATCGGAGGATTTTTGTATTTTGGTGGCCATTTGGCCCAAATCGGAGCATTTTTGTATTTGGTGGCCATTTTGTACCTTGGTTACCATGGCAACAGCCTCCGTTTTGAATTTTATCAACCCCCCCCCAAAATAAATCTACAAACACACTACGGTGGATATTCCTACAAAGTTTGATGAAAGGAATCCAAATTTTTTTTAAATCCCCCCTTTTTTGTTTCCATGGCAGGCCTAGTCTGGTACTCGTGACCTCTCGGGGTTTTTTTTGTTATCGGGGTCAGGTAAAGGCTGAATCCATGTTTTTAATGGCGGCCGCCATAGCCTACATATTTTCACACTTCAGCAAAGGAAATTATGCACAGCATTGATTGAAGGCGTGCACTAAGTGGGTAATTGACACAGTTCACATCAGATACATTTTGTTTGTCCCCTTTAGTTATTTTAGAGGTTGGAAACATCAGATTCACGCGGAAATGTACTTTTGGTCACATTACCAAAAAAAAGGGGGGGTGGTTATCACGACACACCTTCTACAGCGCTCCATTTCTCCAATCTAAACAATGTCTGAACCCGAATATGTTTTTACAACATATTGAAATATCCTCCCAGTGTAACCAAACTGTATGACACGTAAAAATAAATATCTTTTACACTATTTACAGTAAAATAAAGTTACAAGGTAGGTGTCAGAAATCTGTCATCTTTTTAGAATGGTGCATGGCTCATTGTCCTATAAAATGAGTTTGTCCAACACCAATCTTTTCTTGAGTGGTAGACAGGGTACACCGCTTCCATATTTAGGCCCTGTTCCTCTCTGATAGAAGTAAAAAGAGATCTGGGATAAATGTCGATGAGACAACAACCCATAACCATCAGAATTAATACTGCAATCAAAAATAAAAACAGATTACCATACAACCTTCAACAATGAGTAAAACCCACACCGCATGACAAGTTGTTGATGACCCTCAAGCAAAGCAGAACTGACAATTCGTCCAGCACCACAATCTGTCGGTCATTCTGAATAAAAATGTCACAAGTGACACAGTGTAAAAACCAGACAGAAAAAGCAACCACTTCATCAAATATGGTACATTTACTATAAACAACAGACATAACTATATACTTAAGAACTGAATGCATTTTTTTGTAGTTTTATTAGCATGGACCAAAGCACACTTTGTATGAAGTGCAATAGCGCTTCAGACAAAAAATGTGCTTCGGTCCACGTTTTTACACGCCTATAAAACTACAAAAAAATGCATTCAATTCTTATAATTACATTTAAATCACACCAAAATTTAATATAGTTGAATTTTTCGTTGTGAATTTTATTTGTGCTAGATTATTTGCTGTTGGAAATTACTATGCCATTGATTGTTTACATCTGACGTCGTCATGGAGGCATGTGCAAGTTTGAGTTTTATTGGGATGTAAAACATCTCTTATAATCATGTGACCACTTCATAACCAAACATATTGTAACATTTCAATGAAAAACGGAAGTAATGTAATTATATAGAAAACGGGGGCCCGGGTGGCTCAATGAGTTAGGTCGCTGGATCTAACAACTCATACAAGCCTATCACCAAAACGGCGTGAGTTCGCGCCCGGCTTTGTAAATTACAAAGAAGGGTGCACTCGACTCGCAGTCACAAGTGATAAAGTTTACCAGTTGCTTGCTCAGGGTATGTGGTTCTCTCCGGGTACTCCGGCTTCCTTCACCACTAAAACTGGTTGCTATGATATAGCTGAAATATTGCTGAAAGTGGCATTAAGCACCAAAATTCAAATTCTAATATTGTTCAGTTGCAATATTTTACTCTCTATATGGAGGGATTTTGTCTTGGATACATATACTCTTATATTCAAAAGGTAAAGATTCAATTTTTGTATTTGTTTTGTAGGTAAAATAAAGATGTCACTGGAGAAGGTAATGAAAGAGAAGCTTGCATTATCAGTTTTCAATACAACATTGAAAACAGAGTATTCGTTCATAAAACCAAAACAGCTTGAATGTCTGAGGGCAGTCTATGACAATGATGTAATCACAGTCCTTCCTACAGGATATGGCAAATCCCTTATTTTTGAAATGCTGCCTTACTTTACCAAGTATGTGACAGGAAAATCCTCAATTGTTATTTTAATAGCTCCTTTAAATGCTATTATTAACCAGGAATTATCAAAGCTTGGTTCTTCTTCGGTGCATGTTAGAGGAGATGTCGCCATTTCTTCAACCAGTAATAAGGCTAGATATTACATCGGACACCCAGAAGATGTGTTGTCACACATTGATGATCTAACTTTGAAAAGTTTGAAGGTAGATGTCACCTATGTAGTGGTAAATGAGGCCCATTGTATTCTTGATTGGGGTGAAGATTTTCGGCCAGAGTTTAGGCACATTGTGGACCTTAAGTCTCACATTTCCAACATTCGTATGTTAGCTGTGACCGCTACAGCGAGTCACAGTTCTAAGAAAGCTATAGCTTTCAGTCTTGGAATGAGAGAGTTTCAGCAGATAAGTAGTTTGCCTGCAATCAATGCCAATGTTTTTCTATGTCTGTGAAAGGACACCTTCAGTTGGTGGAAATTACACAGTTGAAGAGGCATATAATTATGTGTTTAAGCCTCTTCTTTTAGAACTTAATAAACTGGGACAGTCTTTTCCCCTGACAATGGTATATTGTAAACTGCAATGGTGTTCATTTGGCGAGGAGATTACTTGGACAGAATATAGATTTGTCTGTTATTCAGTATCATGCACAACAACCTGAAGAGGTGAGTTTAAATTTATATTTTCTAGTTCTGACGTCAATGAGTAATAGTACAAAAATGTCGAGGATGGCAAGTCTTCTATCTGCATTTCCATAAGTATTTTCTTGGATGCATCTGTCTGGTTATTATTGTACACTTTATCAGCAGATATGTCCATTATGGGAATGTATGATACAATTCAACATGATGGATAGAAGCATGTGGGTGTGACAGCTATGTAAGTAATTTTGATGATGCATTGTATGGTTTGTAACCCCATTTTCTAATTTTATATGCATCTGCTTTCCAATGTGTGAGAATATATAATACTGATCAATCTTATTTACTTAATAAAAACACATAAAATATTTCAACTTACTTGGTTAATGATTGATTGATTGATTTTTGGTGTTTTAACGCCACTTTCAACAATATTTCAGCTATATCATGGCGATCAGTTTTAGTGGTGGAGGAAGCCAGAGTACCCGGAGAGAACCACCGACCATGGGCAAGCAACTGGTAAACTTTATCACTTGCGGCTTCGAGTCGAGTGCACCCTTTTTTAGCTCACCTGACCCAAAGGGTCATGTGAGCTTTTGTCATCACTTTGCGTCCGTCGTCGTCGTCATCCGCGTCTAAACTTTTCATACTTTCATCTTCTTCTTTGAAACTACTGAACAGATTTGGACCAAACTTGGCAGAAATGTTCATTTAGAGGTCCTAAACCAAATTTGTTATTTTGGTTTAGATCAGAAAACCAACATGGCCGCCAGGGCCAATAATATGTTCTGATTGGTTGAAACTTTGAAAATCTTCTTGTCAGAAACTACTACGATGGAATTGTAACATTATAGAAATGGTGACTGGATGGTCCTCTACTAAATTTGTTATTTTTGTGCCGATCGCATATCCAAGATGGCCGCCATGACTCGACTTAGTTTTAACATAGGACCCTATGGGGAAAATGTTTCCTCTGAAACCAGTAAACCAATATAGCAAACATGTCATCGATGGTCCTTCGGTGGTCAACTTCCAAAATTGTGTTCAGTGACCCCAATCTCGGTCCAAAATGGCCACCGTCAACGGCCATAGTTTTAACATAGGACTCAATGGGAAAATTGTTTAAAAGTCTTCTCCTCTGAAACCAGTCAGCCAATTTAAAGCAAACATGGCATGTATGTTCCTTGGGTAGTATATACTTTCAAAATTGTGTTCGGTGACCACAACCTTCATCCAAGATGGCTGCCATGAGCAGACATAGTTTTATCATAGAACCCTATGGGATTTGAATAGTAACTTAGATGCATTCTGCATGCAGACATTCTTAAGAGGACTTATTTATATCAGGTGAGCGATACAGGCTCACCTGAGTCTCTAGTTTGTAATTTACAAAGCCGGGAGCGAACCCACGCCGTATTGGTGATAGGCTTGTATGAGTTGTTAGATCCATAACTCATTGAGCCACCCGGGCCCCTTCATTTCAACTTGGAGTTTATATGTACATGTACAATAACTTACATGAAAAAGTCTGTGTTTAGTTCAAGCTGATAGATGATAGATTGTATTCAAATTTAGATGAACTTGTAAGGATTGTCCCAGTTAAAAACTTCAAAGTGATGAATGTCTAAATGTTTCGTTGACTTTTGCAGTTAAACCATAAAATAATTGAGCATCTCAGTAAAGAGGAGTGTGACATAAAACTAGTGTTTGCTACAATAGCCCTTGGAATGGGATGTGATCTTCGTAACATAAAGAGGGTTTATCATGCAGGACCTCCTTCAACAATTGAGGGTAAAATATTCTTATACATTTTATATATGAGCCTTGACAAATCCAAATACAAATTTTCTCGTCATTGCAGTACATTTACAATTAATATTTGATGAAAATTTATTTTGTGATACTTGCATAGCTAAGATTAAATATAAACATGTTTTTAATAATTAGACACTTTGTTTCAATTCTATAAATCATCAGCATTGATAAATCTGGGGAAAAGAAACAGAACAAACAAGTATATATATATATATTTAATAATGTTGAAGTGAAAAAACAGCAACACTAGAAGAAAAAAAAAGATTTTTTTAAGACAGTCAAATGATTATGGTGCATCAAACTAAATTTGGGCAAAAATTGTTTCGCTGAAAAAAA
>MJUT01012205.1:27695-46968 GCA_002080005.1 Gigantidas platifrons | reverse complement strand
CAACTTGATAAATCTGTAAAGATGTTCCTCAATGAGACTTTGTTAGCACAACTCATTCTTAACTACTCAATGGATTTTTATGGTACTTCTGCAAATGCTAAAGCACTGCATGTAGATGTGCATAAACACGTAATTTCATTCCAATACCGGTATTTTGAAATTTTGAAAAGGAGGGGAGGGGGGATTTTGTGAACATGATAAAGGTTACCTTAGTATCCATTAAAATGTTTTAAATGTTCTTTCAGAATATTCTCAAGAAGTGGGCAGAGCTGGACGAGATTGGTTCAGGATCCAATGCATGCTTATATTTCAATGCTACTGATGTTGCAAATGATCATGTAGAAATATCAATGAAGGAGTTTTGCAAAAATAAGACTATATGTAGACGAGAATGTTTGTCCTCATACTTTAACTCTGTCATTTCTAAACCACAGTATGCATGTTGTGATATTTGTGAAGAGATTGAATCAATTAGAGGGAAGGAATTCAAAATGCCAACTCTCCAACAAAGGCAACAGTTAATTGAGAGCATTGAAATTTACCAATCAGCTGATGATACCAATGTTTTAGACAAACACATTATTATGTTCATTGGTGATACCTTCGAATATTTACATAGCATTGATGAATTTGAATCTTTCTATCACCTACCTAAAGTGGTTGCCGAAGCAATTTTTACCATCAAGACACATGTATTTTAATATAAAGTTCATCTTAACAAAATGAATAAGTCTATTATTCATAAACAATATTGCAAAATGGGTAGGGGATAACATCACTGGTTCAATGTAGGATAGAAAACGTAATTCACATTTTTTTTCGTTTTCCTTTAAAGATCAAAATTGTAAGAAAAACATATCTTGTCATATCATTTTACAAGAAAGCTTTAATTTGACCCAACATTCATTACATTTTCGACATTATACAATAAAATTGTTTGCCCACTTTAATATTATGTGAAAAATTAAGTTTTTTTTGCCCCAAAATTAAACATTTTAGAGGGTCACATAAAATTTGTAAAATGGCATAAGAAAATTAAAAATTTCAGAAAACATAATATTTGAATTCAGATTTTTATCTTACATTAATCTTTTGATGTTTTCCTCAATGGATATTAAATCATTTTTAGATCTTCAACATATCAGAGACAAACTATTTTCCAGACTCATAAGTTAGAACTTTCAGATGATGTTTTATCCATGCTGTATAATGGTCTTTGTCCAATGAATTATGGAAAGGAGAAAGGATTTTTTCAAACTAAGGGAATTTTCTCCCCATTACTGCTGCAAATGGTCTTACAGTTCTTAAGTCAGAAACAAGCTTCATTTCATCTTCATGTGAATCCTTTTTCTTATGTTGATTTGCCCTAACAACAACGCCTCCTAACTCATCATAATTCTCTGATATAGCAGAAAGTCATGCTATTGTTTTTGATTTTTTTACAATGGATTTTTCAATGTTATTAGGCCCAGCTGCTTTGAACAATTTTTTGGTTCCATCTGGAAGCCTGCCGGTATGTGGGTATTCAGTTTCCCTTCCGTATTAACGAATAAGCCATAAAAACTTTCATGTGCTACTTTAAGGCTGTATGATGATTGTTGATGGCAAAGAAATCTAAGGATTTCTAAAGCGTATTTGCTTCTGTTATTTGACGCTTTGAATATCATCATCATGTATTTGAATGTACAGATCATCCTGCGTCTGTCAGGTATCTTACAAATGTCTAAAAAATTCATATAGATTAAACACAGTTGAAGCACAACATGGCCATAATGTTTAATTCTGTCGTAATCTGCTACTAATGATGATTGTTTCTGTTTTTTCAAAATACTTACTGTTGACTTTTGGCCATTAGGCAAAAGTAGCTCCAGTGGTGTTACTGTAAGCACCTCAGTTTCTTGGACATTAACACTTGTAGCATCTGTACCTACTGCAAATACATATTTGTCAATAAACTCATCCATTTTGCTTTGTACACAGTTAGTGTTATTGGGGTCGTCAGTTACATTCACAGTAGGTCGATCTGTGATTTCCTCAATACCAAAGAAATCGCAAAGTGCTTCAACAATGTAGCTTTTTAGAAATGACAAAAAGAAATCTTTGTCGTGGTCATAGTGATTTTGTACCTCTTTTGTAACAGTTTTACGTTTCAAGCTAATTTTTGCCGCATTCATACTCCCTTTTTCAAAGCTATTCTCATCAAACAATGACTTAAATATAAGCAAAAGAAAATTCATTGCTGTGTGCCACATTTCAAATGTCATTGGATACAAATGATCAAACCTTTCTTTTTCTGTTGCACAACCAGACCTTAGACCTTTTGCACCTGTAAATCTCTTACGGGTAAGTAAATCCCCTCCAACATGAACCTTTTGGACAGGTGAAGCTGCTTCTTCAAACAAGTGTGAGATTGTATCTTCATAGTGGTCCAAAATCTGGACAACATCAGAATATTTTTGCTCATTAAGAGGCAAAACGGGTAACGGTACAATAGTGTTTTTTCTGGCCAAATCACCTGCATTTTCAGGAATAACATTCACTGCAGCTTTATTATGCAAAAACTGCAATTGTGGTAGAAATTCATGTGTCACCTTGCTTATTAATGAAGTGAGGTCATTTTTCAGTTGACGTTCATCATCCATTGTAGGCAAAAATGCTGCTAATTTCAGTTCTTCAGCTTCACATCGTTGAATTTCAGACAGACCAGTAAAAGAAGTCTCTTGCAATATGACAGCCGAGGCAAACCAATTTAGCATGTTTCCATGATGGTCTGATCTTTCGTATTTTACACCCATTTTAACATTTATATTATCACCAACAATTCTAATATTGTGACCATCTTTAATTCCCTTTACCACTGTATCATTATTGTGGTGGCCAATTTCTTCAATTATTTTTAAAGCAGTTTGGTATGATGTTGACACTCCAATAGCTTGCAGTCGATCAAATACCTTAAATAAAACAATTCTACTAAATGTATTATTTTAAAAATACTTTATGTGTCTGACTCATATTAGGAAAACACTGCTCACTTGTTTGTCATTTAATATTAAAACAAGGCACAGAGGGACATCCATTGTCATGTTTGCAATGACCATATGTTAAAATGGCAATCAGAAGGGAGAAGCTTATCAAACCTCATTTTCATGGTTGAGTGGACATATTAAAGTTGTTGTCTCTTTAACATATAACCCCACCCCACCCCCCATATCTCTCTTTATATCTATTTATGTTATTCCAAATTTTGTTGATTACAGTGTAAGGTGCACACAAGATTGTTAATGTATAAACAGACACACAAACTCTCTCTTGTTCCATGAGAATTGGTTGAACAATTCCAGTGCTTGAGGTGTATATTTCTTCAGTTATGGTGTACAATGTACTTGTTTGTGAGAGAATTTCTCATACTTATACAGTAAAACCTGTATTAAGAGGTCACCATTGGGAAAACTGGCCTTTGAAGACAGGTGACCTTTAAATTCAGGTTCATCTTATATAAAATCTGCTATAGAGTGGACTGAAAAATGTAAACTTTGAATCAATGTTCTTGCTTATTCAAAGTGACCGACATACTGTAAATTCAGAAATTATTGAGATGTTTCATTATTGCGAAAAATGTGACTGAACTTAAAACTCATGTTTTAGAAGCATTTGTATCATTTTGCACTAGAGATCTTTGAGTTTCGCATTAATTAAAAATCACCAATCCGGGCCGTTTTAATTTTCTTAGATCGCAGTAATAAATGAACGCATTAATTTCCGAATTTACAGTATATCATCATGAATTACATCGATGTAGTGTTGATTGATATTTCGTAATGAATACTGCTGAAGCAGGTGCTATGACCCGTCTTGAACTAAATATGAAGTATGATGATTTCCTCATTGTCAAAGGCCTCATGTTGACTGCAAGATGAAGAACAACAATTATATCATTGTTCTATTGCTTTGTTTTACTCATTATAAATCGGGGATTTTGCCTCATGAACATTTACTCTATATCCTTTCATTGTGTACTTGTTACAATATCTCCATTGCAACCTCATTGACAAGGAGAGTATTACATTGTATGTATGAATGTATGAAAATAGGATACATGTATTTATGATATTTTATGCATTGTACATGTACATGTATGTGTTATTTGGTTGTCATAATAATAAATATAGAAACTGAGCACAATTAGCAAATAAGAAATAAAGTATTGGCAAAAAAAACCATAGCACATTGAAAGTTTACTGTATCCTATTCCCTTTTTATACGACCTCAAAACAATGTTTGATGTGGTAAACTGGTATTGCGTTGTCATTGTTATCGCCTGTAGAAATTTAGTTTCTGTGTGATAACTTCAGTTTTAGTTGACTATTAAACCCTTATGCAATTTTTCCTCAATGTTCCTTTTTAAGCCATACAAAGTTAATTTCTTGGTTCTCAGGCCCGCCCGCATGTAGAAATTCGTCGCCGCATTGCCGATTTTTTTTGCAAAAATAGTAAAAAAAAAATTAAATGCGGTAGCGCTGTCCGTACGGAAAAAACAACCGCATCCGTTTTTCTCTTATATTGCGTGGTCGGTGAAACGCTTTAAAATGCATCATGCTTAAATGAGATTTAAAGCATCGTTATGACAATGTATAAATAAAAAACGTGTTTCCGTTTGACATTTAGACAAAATGTCAATCGTTTCTGTGCAAATTCGGCACAAATGTTTGCCAGTTTTACCAGGAAACATAATAGGGGGCTTCTCCGAAGCTTGTACCTTATTGGAATTGTTTACGGAGATAACAAATGGTACGTTGGGACCAGCGGATTTGACGTTTCCATAAAAATTAACCACTTGTGATGTTTCTGCCACCATCGGAAGAAATAAAATTGAAATTTGCAATAAAGTAATGAAAAGATTTATACACTGCCATATTTTTCACAAAAAAAAGAAGAAAAAATGCCCTCCTCATCACTTTTTACAGCAGTAAAAGGATAAAAAAAAATGCCGCCCTCCCTCATCAATTTTGACAAAAAAGGGCCTGAGAACCAAGTAATTAACTTTGCATGGCCTTAGAAACTTAATTTTGTCAAACTTTGAAAAGCATCTTAGAGATACACCCTTCTCTTTAAAGCCAAATGGCATTCAAGGAAAGCATGAAATAAAGGTCAAGGTCACCTAATAATCAGTATTTCAATGTGCAATGTTTAATACAAAGTTTAACCAAATTAACCAAGAATGAGGATAATTAGATGATGAATGTTAGAAATATGACCATCCTTTTCAACCAAATACTATTTCTTGAAGCTGAGAAAAAGATCTAACCATGCAACATAGAGAGTGAAATTAGCACAATTCTTAGCTGTACTGTCCAAGTGTTATTTCTTAACTCATCTTTAATGTTGAGTATTTAAATAAGAAGATTAACTGATATATATTTTTATGCAGAATCCAGCTTAAATCTAGGCTATAAATATTACAATGTATATCTTTCAACATATCTTAATTAAAATATAGAATTGATTGCAGTCCTTTATATCCTCTATCCTGTGCTGAATTTCACCTTAAAACTTCAATGAGTGGTCCATTCATGCTGGTATCCTCATCAGGCTGTGTTAGCTAGGTTTGAATAAGAATTTCCTTTTTCTGATGACTTTTATTGACAATAGGACCATACAAATGTAATTGCAAATAAATTGAAGCAATTATCATAATCATGAAACTATTGTCCTATCATGTATCTAAGATCCAAACATCAAACTGGATTGTGCTAACTGCAAAGCAAAACATAAAACAAAAACACATTAATTAAAAGAATGCAAAATAAAAAATAAATATGAAAATTAAAATAATAGTAGCCCCTCAAAGTATAATGCACTTTCTTTGATCGCAAATAAAGCAAGCAGCTCAGGGATGTTCCATTTAAATATACCTGGTAGGGGGTGAACACCACTTATTTCAGAACCCCCACCATTAGAAAAAAAAAAACACACAACATAAAAAAATATGGTTTTACCCTAACCAACAGAAAAATAAAAAAAAATGGCATTCTCCCTCCCAGATAGACTTACATGGAACATCCCTCAGCTATTCTGTCATTAAATACCTTTTCATGAACATGTTCATCAATTAAAACTGCTGTCATTAGCCTCTGCATTCTAGAAAGTTCATGGAATCTTGTTTGCATTAGAATGCTGTATATCATAGAAAACTTTGGAATTAAATTATGTATAAAATCACTATTCAACAAATGTTTACTTTTACATGGTATACAAAGCGCCAACAAACAATCCAATAAAAATGGCTGAGTCTGAGCTAATTCATCAAACACATTGTCAAATGAAAACTCTCTGAGTTGGTCATACCTTTTTTTGGAAAAGATAGCTATCTTGTGATCTAACACATTTGCTACTTGCACCTTTTTCAATTTGAAATGTTAAATCATTCTTTATACATTTATACACACTCGGTGTCTGCAATACAGTCTGAGCAATTGTGTTGGCATCCAATAATTCTGCTCTTTCAGTGTCTGATATCTCAGAAAATGAGTACTTTTTGTTTACTGAATCAACTATATCATGTTTTATTCCTCTGCCAGGTGCTTGTTCATTATCATTGTCATAAGGTACAAATAATGAAACACTACTGAAAATAGAATATTTATAACATTTAAAAGACAGAATATGTGTCCAAAGAACAAACACAAATTAGACAAAACCATTTTATAATAGAATAAAGTCTTAAAGGTGCCACTAATCTAATGATTGGGGTTTAACTCCACTTTCAGCAGTATTTCAGCTACATTGTGACGGTCATTTTTAGTGGCGAAGGAAGCTGGACTACCCGGAGGGAACCGCCAACCTTGAGCTGAATAATCACAATATATACAACATACAGGATTCATTTAAATACACATAATATGACAGCAAGGGACAGAATAAACATACACATAAAACAAACATGGTATGACATTCTAAAATAAACAATAAACAAGAAAACTGGAATATTTTTAATGTAGCAGGAGCAACTCCATTAATCATTAGTGCATCTGTTTCAAAATTTCTGTTTTCAGCTTGGAAACTGCCCACATTATGTACCAAATATAAGGTCACAGGTAGACAAGATTGTCATTTGTCAGGGAAAAATGCATTTCTGATATTTTATATGAAGTTTGTCACTGCACTATCTCAATGCAACGGGTGAAACGTAAATAGTATTTTACCTATACATTTACCATGATTTCAGTTCCAGGTTTATAAAAGTGCCGAAATTGCAGTAAATTTGAGTTCTGCATAAGGCCATTTTGACAATTTATGTCTCATCAGTGCAGATAAAATCAAAACATAAACTTTAGATATTGATAGTTTTCTAAATAATGTGAGAAACAAAGCAGTGCAAGTAATTAAGTGGTGCCCTAGCTAAAGATTCATAAGTATGGATTGATAGACAAACATAAAAAAAAAAAAAAATGTTTGCATACATATTCAAACTGGTTCAATACCGTTTTTTGTTTGATATTGGAATCACAGGCTCTGTCTGTGTTTCAACTGTTATGATGTTGTTAACATTGCATTCAGTCTGTGTTTGTGCACTTCTTTTGTTACCAAACAAGCTTCTAACCTTGCTGTATTGGCTCCGACACATTTGACCTAAGAAAAAAAAAAGATGTATTATAGGAAATATCAAAGTTGATTTTTGACAATAACAGCAGTTTTAACACAAAATTCTTTATCAAAAAGGAAATAAGGTTGGTCTTATCCATTTGTAGTGTTGTTTCTATTTTTGATTATAGCTCAAGATAGATGCTAAACCTTTGGATAGACACCTATCCAGAACTCAACTTCATTTTATGAGTACATAGTCTATAATCAAGATACATTAGGAATGTAGTAAATCATAGAAAACTTTCCTAAAACTTCTGAAGGATAAATATTGTTCACTAGTTATTAATACTGAACCCTGCAATACTGTTGACGAACTATCCACCGACACAAACCGAAAAACTTTACCATGTTACCCTCGTGTGAAATGTACATACAAAATGTATAAGTTATGGTGACCTAATTATTGGTAAATCCTCTTGTTCTTTCTGCTCACAAATATCATGGCTTCACCACATAAAGTATTCAAGATTTGACATTAACTTAACCTGGATGTATGTCCAGATGGACAACTGTTTATTTAAATACACCCCGACTGTCTTGGATAACAAATAACAAGTTATGTTATTCCAAGTAGAGCCTGACCTGCTTCTACTATGTCTAAGGTATTGCTGGAAATTCTGTAATAGACCTTAAAATTATTTAATATTGATTTTAAAAGATATTGTTTATAGATATAAATTTACTTTGATAATGTTCTAACATCATAATTCATAATCAAGCCCTGCAAAAATATGGCATTCTCCAAAAACTTGGTAGAGAAAACAGCAATGAAAATGTTCACATTTGACCACTAAAGTAAGGGTATTACATGTATTAAAAGTGTATGAACCTGTTCTTGCTGAACTACACTGAGCATTTAATTTTTCTGCACATTCTTCCCAAAATGCTCCTGCACCTGAGGACGGGACAACACCTGCCTCACTTAAAAAACTATCTAGAAAGTTCCTCTCCTGCTCTGTCCATTTTCGTCTTGAAAGACTGGAATCCTGTGTTATAGAAAACAGCTATTTCTTAAACATACTTTTTGTATTTTTTCCACAAATTTCAAAGTTATTTTCAACAGTTGTCTGGAGTGAATAGGTCTGACTATCCATTACCAGTAATTACTTCCATGCTTTATCTATTTAACGGACGGACGGATGGACTTTGTTGGGTGAGGTGATAATTGAACATTTTCATGTGTAAATTGATTAAAAATTTGTCATCCTCATTGATATTAGCATTTCAGCTAGACATTAGGAATAGTATTGTAACAATAAGTTTACAGTGTAAGTAATTGATAGTAACAAGTAATTTTATTATATACATTATGTACAAGTGCATCAAGTCTTCGTTTTTCTGCTTGTACTGGAGTAATGCCTGTTGGGGATGACCGTATCCTTTTTTTGGAGTAGGCATGTTCATAGTTTTCAAAATTCTGAAAAACAAAATAATTTGTAACTAATTAAAACACTTTAACAGTATTCCAAACATGGCAAAAACTTAAGATTTTAGAATTGAAATTGTACATACATGTAAATATGTAAAGTTGCACATGGGCTTTCAAGTTGATATCACATTCCCTGTCCAGTCAACTACGTATACCTTTACAACAAAAGATTAACCTGTTGTATGAATTTACAGATACACTGCATTGGTCAACATTTAGTAATTAATACTGCTTAAGTCGATGATAGGGCCAGCTTCCAACTTGCTGTGAAGTGTGAGTTGAAAGCATTATAACACTTCAAGATGAAGACGCTGTTTTATTCTGTGAAATTGGTATTAAAGTCTCATCTACGTTTAATCCATACCCTATCATTTTTCATGGACTCGTGCTGTCACTGTGTATGCTGGATTTTCTTCATGTGGGTTATAATATCTCCTGTTTTTAAGTTCAAATAAAATGACAAAAAAAGAACTTTTCAACTACTGGTAAATATATTATATATACGACAAAATTATGGGATACCAAATCCTTACCACCTTACAATTGTCTCCTATGATAGTCAGATAACAGAATAAATCACTGCGATGACTTCTTCCTGCCCATGTAAGGTTTTTCATTACAAATATAACATAACCATACATATATTACTTAGACCAATTTATTCTATCTGTATCTGTATGAATACGTTGAAGATACCAATACTGTCTTTAATTCACGATTGGAATAATAAATATTTGATTTTTGATTTTTTTTATTAAATGGGATGAATGGAGAGTTGATGGTACAGGAATCGAGAGGAACAGGGCCTAATATATATGGAAGCGGTGTACCCTGTCTACCACTCAAGAAAAGATTGGTGTTGGACAAACTCATTTTATAGGACAATGAGCCATGCACCATTCTAAAAAGATGACAGATTTCTGACACCTACCTAGTCCGAGATTCCTCTGCCGTTCGACGACTATTTAGAATTTGCTGTTGTCGTTTGAACGTCAGAGCGTTTGCCATAAACAAAACAGCGGATTTTTCTCACACACTCGAGAGAGTCACATTTCCACGTTTTGTGGCTATCAGATTTTATTTTCTATCCAAAACCCTAATATATATCGCTTCACCAATCATGTTTCTATTCATTCATAACCATCTTACCATCAGAGAGTGGTGTTACACTCCATTACAGCACTTTTTTTTCTTACACCCGATTTGGTCATTTCACTGCCATTTTTTTAACGTGATCTCGCGATACTAACTGAAAGATGATAGCAACGCATTGCATGATGGGAGCTACTAAATGCAGCGCGCCAAATTAGCATATGTAAACAAATATACAAGACGATATGAAGCGTATTCTGGAGGACAAACAGTTCCATCTACAGCTCAAATCAGAGCAGAAAGAAAAAATACAAAATATGTTGGATAGAAAAGATTCATTTGGCAGTGTTATTCGCGGGTTTCGGAAAGAGCATGTGTTACGTTTCCCCCTATTTTTTGGACAAGGTCAGATTATATGCAAATCATCTCCCATGATATATTGCAGTAATCGTAGTTCTCTCGAAGTCACGTGATAAATATTCCAAAATGTCAGTGTTCAAAATGACGAAATTATATAGGTCTTGGGAAATCGTGCTGTAATGGAGTGCAACACCAATTTCTGAGGGTAAGATGGTTATGAATGAATAGAAAAATGATTGGTGAAGCGATATATATTAGGGTTTTGGATAGAAAATAAAATCTGATAGCCACAAAACGTGGAAATGTGCCACGGCTGAGATGGACAGGAAAATCCGCTGTTTTCATTATGGAGAGCGCTCTGACGTTCGACAGCAGCAAGATGTAAATAGTCGTCGAACGGCAGAGGAATCTCGGACTAACACCTACCTTGTAACTTTTTTTTACTGTAAATAGTGTAAAAGATATTTATTTTTGACATTTTCCTTCTTTATATCATACTGCAACCAATAATAGATGTAAAGGATTGCACATATTATTGTGGTGCACATGTACAAGTTAAGACATGGGAGACAAGCTGTGCAGTTGTACTTTCCTAAGTACATTGTCATTGATCAGGTAGTAATTATTGAGATAAAACAGACGATTCATACAGTTTGGTTACACTGGGAGGATATTTCAATATGTTGTAAAAACATATTCGGGTTCAGACATTGTTTAGATTGGAGAAATGGAGCGCTGTAGATGGTGTGTCGTGATAACCACCCCACCCCCTCCTTTTTTTGGTAATGTGACCAAAAGTACATTTCCGCGTGAATCTGATGTTTCCAACCTCTAAAATAACTAAAGGGGACAAACAAAATGTATCTGATGTGAACTGTGTCAATTACCCACTTAGTGCACGCCTTCAATCAATGCTGTGCATAATTTCCTTTGCTGAAGTGTGAAAATCTGTAGGCTATGGCGGCCGCCATTAAAAACATGGATTCAGCCTTTACCTGACCCCGATAACAAAAAATAAAAAAAATCCGAGGGGTCACGAGTACCAGACTATGGCAGTCCTCGACATTAACGTTTTTCCGATTGTCCGGTACCAGTGAAAACAGGGTAGCTCGAAATGAAGACAAGAGAAGTCAAAAGAAGGAAATTGAAGGAAAGAAACGTCAAGAAGCATATTTTTGCATTATATGCGTTGAAATGCTTATTATAATGTTGGTTTTGATGTATTTTACCTCCCAATAAACGTTTTATATGAATTTTTTAAAGAGTTATGGATGAAATGAGTAAGATCGGTAAAATGTTTAAAAAAAAACTCGAAATGAAGACAAAAGAAGTCAAAAGAAGGAAATTGAAAACAAGAGACGTCAAGAAGCATATTTTTTGCATTATATGCGTTTAATTGATTATATACTGTAATAGCATGTTGGTTTGAATGTATTTTACCTTCGAAAAACGTTTTATGTGATTTTGTGAAGAGCTATGGATGAAATACGCAAGATCTGTAAACCGCTAAAAACTCGAAATGAAGACAAGAGATGACATGGAAGTGAAGAAGCATATTTTTTTGCATTATATTCATTGAAATGCTTCTTATAATGTTGGTTTTGATGTATTTTACCTCAAAAAAAGTTTTATGTGATTTTGTTGAACAGTTAAACCCCTGTTACACGGTAAAGCAAGAATCATGATACTTGTATCATCAACCAAAAATACAGTGTAAACAGTGTTATTACTCTGTATCATGCAACATTTAGAAGTTGCTTGGTACACACTTTGGGATAGAACATGTTCTATTCTGTACAGCAATGATCACGAAACATTTTATCTCTGACCAATCAGAGATCTTGGTTTGAGGTCAGAAGGTTACGGCATCATCAACAAATAAAAGCACATGGTTAGAACATAGTAAATAAAACATGGTTGGAAAGGGGGAAAAAGTAGTGATGGTATTTGGTCAAAGGGACAGATGGAGAGTCTTCTCAATTTGTGTCATGTCTTCATTGTTATGATTCTCCATTTTGGCGTGAAAAATGTGTAAACACACTCTCTATGAAACATGCTACTTGATTTAGTGTGTAAACTGACAAGGATCATGATACAAAAGTTGCATGATACAAGTATCGCGATACTTGCTTTACCGTGTAACAGGACCTTTATGGGTGAAATACGTAAGATCGGTAAACTGCTAAAAAACAACTTTTTAATCTTCTCCTCAGAAACTACTGGGCCAATTACAACCAAACTTTGGTGGAATGGTCCTTGGATGGCCCCCCTTCCAAAATTGTGTCCGGTGTTCCCGACTTCTAAACCAAGATGGCCACCAAGCTAAAAATAGAAAAAAGGATGGATGCAATTTCAATTGTCTATTGCTGCTTTAGTATAAGTCAAAATCAGCTCAAATTTTAACTGCAGCTACATGGCAATGAGTAGTTTAACATATATTACGGGTTTTTCTGTGAAATTTTTCGTGCAGCCGATTTATACAGATTTATGCAAATTAGGAATATTTTGTACTTTTCGTCCTTTATTTCAAAAACTATAAGAGGTAGATGTTAAATTCAACTGCATACATGTTCAGCATGTCAAGATCTATCTACCCTGCAATTTTGAAGCAAACCTGATCACCCATCTTGGAGTTATTGCCCTTTTTTCATCAAATTTTCAAAATTTTAATACTTTTCGTCCTTTATTTCAAAAACTATAAGAGATAGAAGTTAAGTTTAAACTGCAAACATGTTCAGCATGTCAAGATCTATATACCGTACAATTTTTAAGTCAATCCCATAACCCAATTTTGGAGTTATTGCCCTTTTTTCATCAAATTTTAAAAACTTTAATACTTTTCATCTTGTATTTCAAAAACTATAAGACATAGATGTTAAGTTTAAATTGCAAACATATTCAGTATGTCAGGTTCTACGTGCCCTGAAATTTTGAAGTAAATCTGATTACCCATCTTGGAGTTATTGCCCTTTTTTCATCAATTTTTATTTTTTATTTTAATACTTTCCGTCTTATATTTCAAAAACTATAAGAGATAGATGTTAAGTTTAAACTGCAAGCATGTTCAGTATGTCAAGATCTATCGACCCACAATCGAACTTAGCTTAACATATGACCCTATGGGAAATTCACATAAAAATCTTCTTGTCTGGAACCAGTTGCTCAATTGGAACCAAACTTTGATAAAATATTCATTGGATGGTCCTCTTCCAAAATTGTGTCTGATGGTCCCGCCCTCTGACCAAGATGGCTGCACAGCTGAACTTAGTTTAACATAGGACCCTATGGGAAATTCACATAAAAACCATCTTGTCTGGAACCAGTAGCTCAATTAGAACCAAACTTTGATGGGATTGTCATTCGATGGTCATTTTCCAAAATTGTGTCCGGCAGTCACGCTCTCCTTCCAAGATGGCACACCACAGTGCAGATGCGTTGTTATTGAAATCAGCTTTGATCCAGGTGAGCGATTACAGGCTCCTGTGAGCCTCTGGTTTTTCTGCGTTACCAGACTACTTGGGATGAGCCACGGACTTTTCGTGTTTTTTTCAGAAAACGAGAGGGAAAGTAATCGCACATTTCTTTAACCAGTATATACATGTATATTATTATTATTTTTTATTTCAAATAAGCTTTATGCCACGTAATGTAAAAATTATTTCTGTCCCCAGATATTCATTTATATCTAGTGAAAGTGGTCTGCTATTTTCAAGATCGTCTACACAAACTTGTGAGGTAAAAATACCGATTTTGTTGAGAAAACAAAAGACATTGCATATTATGAGTAAGCTGTCCTCTTTTTTGCTAGGGGCCCGGTTGGCTCAATGCATTAGGTTGCTCGATCTAACAACTCATACAATCCTATAACCAATGCGGCGTGGGTTCGCGCCCGGCTTTGTTAATAATAAAAAATGCTGCACTCGACTCGCAGCCTCAAGTGATAAAGTTTACTAGTTGCTTGCCCATGGTTGGTAGTTCTCTCCGGTTACTCCGGCTTCCTCCACCACCAAAACTGGTCACCATGATATAGCTGAAATATTGTTGAAAGTGGCGTTAAACACCAAAAATAAAATCAAATCTTTTTTGGCTCAATGAGTTAGGTGCTAGATCTAACAACTCAAATTAAAAATGGACAAGCCAGGAAAACTGGCAACATAGGTTACACAAAACTAAGAAAAACTAACAAACACACAACACAATATGTGTTGGACACCACTATACCTAAGCAAACACAAATAACGTAAATATGAACTTTGATTTTTGGTGTTTAACACCACTTTCGACAATATTTCAGCTATATCATGGCGACCAGTTTTAGTGGTGGAGGAAGCCGGAGTACCCGGATAGAACCACCGACCATGGGCAAGCAACTGGTAAGCTTTATCACTTGCGGCTGCGAGTCGAGTGCACCCTTTTTGTAATTTACAAAGCTGGGCGCGAACCAACGCAGTATTGGTGATAGGCTCGTATGAGTTGTTAGATCCAACGACCTAACTTATTGAGCCACCCGGGCCCCTGATAATGTAAATAAGACATGAGCCCTCCTACAAACAACAGGAGATAAAGACAAATCGAACATCGTTTTTATGCGGAAATCGTAACGGACATCACAACACCGAACTCAGAACGTAAACACACAAAATAGAACAACACAAAAAAAAACTAAAAACAATTAGCAACACGAACCCAATCAAAAGCTTGAATTTAGAAGTAAAGAACTCAACAACACTAGTCACAGTTTTACATCATCAAACGCTCTATACAAAATAGTAAAATATTGGTCTTAAATAATCAGAGCAGTTGGGTATAATAGTCTAACACTTTCATTCTTATATGTGGAGAGCACTTGTATACGATATGACCGCATTATTTTACTAAGAAGGGAGGTTTGGACCTTTAAAACTAGTTTAACCCCGCCTCATTTCATAAAAACGCCAGTAACAAGCCAGGACAGTGAGCGATCATGTGTTTGTGTGTTATGGGTATTTTGCCCCTTTCTGTGATTTGTCTATTGGATTTTTAGAACTATTTCGATATTATGATAT
The DNA here is from genome assembly GCA_002080005.1 of Gigantidas platifrons. Taxonomy (NCBI): domain Eukaryota; kingdom Metazoa; phylum Mollusca; class Bivalvia; order Mytilida; family Modiolidae; genus Gigantidas; species Gigantidas platifrons. The sequence continues at coordinate 31,398 of MJUT01012205.1, read as the reverse complement.
TTTTTGCTTTTCGTTGTATTTCTACATAAAACTTTGTTCTTAGGTTCATTATTATTAGCAAATCGCCCAAATTATAATGAAAAATAATATATTTCGTGTTGTTTGAGATTTAATATGTTGCTTTGATTTACCTTATATTTGTGTTGTTGCTTATGTAAACATAGCGTCTCTCATATTTTCTTTTTAAACCAATTATTCATCGAAGCATGGTAAATTTAATGACGACCTTTAAAAGGTTTCAAAGAAATGCATTTTAAACATTATAATTAGGCTGTAAATGTTATCGTTCTCGGAAGGGAATAACATTCGGAGAATTGTATATAAAATAAAATGCATTAAATTATTTAGGTTCAAGGGCAAATCAGGGGCGACTATCAATAACAATTGGGTTTTCAGGTTAGAAAGACAATTTCAACCAATAATGAATGTCTTCTATCAGACAAGGCAATGTATTTAAACAAACTATATTATTCCAATAGCTTGTGCACATAAAATCGAACTGGTAGGTGGTTATCGAAGTTAGATAACCTGCTGTACAACATCAGATGCTGATGGTACCGTATCGCCATGCTTAGGACAATATGTATAAACTCTATGGTATTTGTGTATGACGTAATTTATAAAAATGTTGTTGATTTTATCCGAAGGCAAAACGAATCAATTGTATTAGATTGTTTATCATTAATATATAAAACAAGATTGAAAATACAGCCATAAGCAGGATTTCATGGCCAAGCCTTGAATTTGGTTGCATACTGCTACACTATGTTGATTTTCCATCGTTTGCGTCGACGTATAGACGTCTGAACACCGAGAGCCGTAATCAGTGAATGGTATTGAGCAGTTTATTAACGGTTTGTTCAGTAAACGAAACATCGGTAATCTAGGTAACTTTTGGTGATCCTGTTTAGGCTCTGTGGTTTACTTACTCCCAAAACATTTTAGATTATTTGGTCTCCCAACCTTTCGACAGTGAGCGTACCTAATGAAGGTTATTCCATAAACCCGTCATGTGCACTAAATTAGATATCTACATTTTTATTTGACAGAATCAAAGATTTGTGTAAATTAAATAAAAAGACACACCCAGTGGGTACTGGATACAAACATAAATTTATTAAGTGGTTAAAGATACTTATTATTGTTACTCGATCTTTAGTTTTATATATATGCTTTGTAGATCGTTGCTTGTCCTTTTGTACTTTTTGTTTTGGTCTGTTCTTCTTCAATATACGGATTCAGATTACCCCTATGGTATCTTCAAACTCTTCTTAAAACATTTTGAGTAAGGTGCGCTGACTACGTTTGTTTTTACTATTGCATTGCAATGTTATACACTTTTATTTCTGAAGATACCAAAGGGGTATTCAGAATCCCTATACCGCAGAAGACCAGACAACATAATGGCCAAAAGAAAATAGTACAAACAACGATCTACAAAGCATAGACATAAAACTAAAGATCCAGTAACACGAACCCCATTATGAGTAAGGTACGTTTACTACTTTTGTGTTTACTATTTCATAGCAATACATTTTATATTATTCATTTTTAACTCCAGATGCGAAAGAATTCACTGCCCAGGTAATTACATAATTTTAATTTATGTTAAATTAAACACCCAGTTTTTTAACTAAACCACCTACTCAAATTTATTTATCAAAAATAATAAATTCCCAGTAAGTTAACCATTCTAATTTTGTTCTATCTTTATTTTCATTAAAAAAAAACGCAAAAAAACCCGCCTACTCAAATTTATTCCTACAAACTAATATACCTGTACGTTAGCAATTCTAACGAACTTGGTGATACCGTTGATATATAGTTTTCCACGAAGGATCCTGTATTATATATATATCGTTTCTTTTGTTCGTGCACTCCTCTAACGTTCTGGTATACGACTCTTCACAAAATATTCACCGGAGCCCAACAATTTGACACGATATAACATACACTCTTACATTGATTTCGGCAAAATGTAGTTTACATATACTTTACAAAAAAGTTAAAGACCACTTTGGGAAAAAAATTGAATTAATTACAATAAATAGATTTATTAACATGGATATCTTTTTCAAATGATTCATTGTGGTAGATTAAAATATCATTACAACCGATTATACATGTAACGGACGTTTGTGATAACTAACTCCCATAAAACACTCATTTGGATTGGTGTTTAACGCCTTTTATGACCACTATTACAGAGCATAATATTTACGATTTAACCAAACGTTTCAACTATGGGCTAATGAGTTTATGAAGTTCATCCAATTACTCTCCGATGGGGAGAAATTTGACAAAACAATCAATTTTAATGGTTGAGCGTTACATGTTTAATAAGCCACAATTTGCATTTCAGGGAAAACATAATAATAAAATTAAAACGTTAGACCAATTCATAACTGTTTTTTTCTATATACATGACGATATATTGTTAGAAATGTAAAGAAGCAGTCGGGGATCTCATGAAAAATATGGAAATAGTTAGATAAATAGCAAGAGGTGATGATCAATGGCTAAAGTATGATCAGAAATTTAGAAACACAAAATGTCAGTTGTAAACGTTAGATAAAACAGAAGGGGTAACCAAGAATGTACAATCCAGAGACACTGGCAACATTAGGTGCACAAGACACAGGACGAAGACAAACAAAACAAAACACAACACAGAAAACTAAAATGTAATAGACCCTGATTATTCCAATGACCAGAAAATATCGAAAATTGTACGTGGAGTTGGATTTATCCACATAAGTTTGATATGTGTACGCTCATTGCTAAAAGATTGTAGAGCCAAATTGGCTAAAAGTCTGTGAAATCGAGAAAACCGAAAAGCGTTAACAGTATAAGCAAAGTCTGCTTTATATGCATTTGATGTTGTGCAAACTTTTCAGATATTATTTTAATATAACAAGGAAATGTGATGGGTAGGGACGGATAATTTTGCCAGTGCAACAGGTCTCCTATGGACCACTCATCAAGAGCATAATGCTCATCATGAGCTGTTACACTGGGTTCTTTAACGTGCGAAGAGGGTGGCAATCTCTCAACACGGGACCTCGGTTTTATTTACGTCTCATCCGAAGGACGGGTTGGTTGTCAATGTATACATCCCGCACAACCGACGGACGCCCCTTCAAGCCGAAGAAGCTCTCGGTCCCATTTCTATACCCCGGGGTTCCCGCGGGGTTGTCCCCTTTCATTGGACTAGTGCCTCTAGGACGAAGAAACCTGGTGCCTATTCTACCCCCGGCACATCCTCTGTGAGGGGGTTACGAAGGAAGTCTTTTTGTAAACAATGGACAAGTTTCTAATAAAGGGTAATAAAAGGAAAAAGACGTCAGAATCTACAGAAGAAATAGCTACAAAGTGATGTTTGAATCGTAATGATTGAAACAAAAATATCACTTCTAACATGATGTACATTCTTAATTTAGAGCAATTTTAGCATAACAAAAACAGAAGATCTCAGGAGCTTCCGGGGGGCTTTGCCCTCCCCCTCCCTGGACCCCCTACCAGGGCACTGCCCTGGATCCGCTGTGGGCCTAATGCGGCCCCAAGACCTCACGCCGTAAATTTTGTGCCTACACTCATTTACATGTCTAGTTACGCCCCTGCCCGTCATGGTCGTAATCGTACAGCTACAGTCAATGGACATAAATATTCGTCACCCTCGATTTTACGCTATATATTTCATATA
>MJUT01012199.1:103897-114773 GCA_002080005.1 Gigantidas platifrons | reverse complement strand
TTCTAACAACATCCCACATGTCATATCATGTAACCTTCTAACAACATCCCACATGTCATATCATGTAACCTTCTAACAACATCCCACATGTCATATCATGTAACCTTTGATACGTCTTTGTCCATCAGGACCCAGGTGGCTCAATGAGGTAGGTCGTTGGATCTAGCTGAGCAACTCATACAAGCCTATCACCAATACGGCGTGGGTTCACACCAGGCTTTGTAAATTACAAAAAAGAGTGCACTCGACTCGCAGCCGCAAGTGATATTAGTTTACCAGTTGCTTGCCCATGGTCGGTGGTTCTCTCCGGGTACTCCGGCTTCCTCCACCACTAAAACTGGTCATCATGATATAGCTGAAATATTGTTGAAAGTGGCATTAAAACACCAAAAATCAAATCAAATCAAATCAAATCTTTGTCAGTCAAATCATATGCAAGACAGTTCAATATATTGACCAATTAGACAACAGCTGTTGGCATGTACTCAGAATTGATACCTAAGTATTAAGTTGGCTCATCACTGATTGGTCAGTTGAAAATATGACCTCTGATATTTCCTAATATGTGATATCTATTGATTGATTGATTTATATTTTGGTGTTTAATGCCACTTTCAGCAATATTTCAGCTATATCATGGCGACCAGTTTTAGTGGTGGAGGAAGCCGGAGTACCCAAAGAGAACCACCGACCATGGGCAAGCAACTGGTAAACTAATATCACTTGCGGCTGCGAACCCACGCAGTATTGGTGTGATATCTATAGATGCCAATGTGAAAAGATACACAAATGATACAACAAACATATAATTTTGATAGACCATTTGTACATTTGAGTTCTGACTTTGATTATGATATATTGAAATCAGAGGATAATTTTATAGCAAATAGAAAATCACAAGTTGTTACTACATTAAAATTTTGAACAGATTTATTTGATTATGAAAAACATATACATGGTAGAGCACTGCAGAATATATGTATTACCAACTGTTATTCCCAATCTAAATACATATACATGGTAGAGCACTGCAGAATATATGTATTACCAACTGTTATTCCCAATCTAAATACATACGGTATATATATTTAATTCAGTTATATATTGTAGCAGTCAGTTTTATTGTTAGTGGTGATATGCACTGATTGCACAGGTAGTTATAGATGTATTTACGATTAATACATGTGTTTTTTAATTGTAGGATACAATTAAAGAAATTAGTCGATTGCAAACAACCTGAGAAAACTGATCACGGAGGATTTGATTGGATGGTCAACACATTATTACCAAAACTATGTAATTGGAGTACTGAAGCAAAGTTAAAAACATCAGTTACCTCCCTTAGACTAATACCAATAGAAGATTATAGTCAAAAGTACCGATACTTGAAGGAAAAATATGGAAAACAGTTTGTTGAGGTACAGATTATCCTCATCAATATAAACATAAAGAAACAAATGCCCAAGTTACTTTGGATCCAGCAAATTACTTTGGATCCATCAAAGTACAGTGGGTCCAGCAAATTACAGTGTCCAACACATTATAGTGTTAAGCAAAGTACTGTGCCCACTTTTGCTTATAAAACACACTTCTTCAACTTTCCGTTGTTGACATGCTGTGGTACTGTCATGCTTCACTCAGTGTAGCCCTTTATTGATACTTATATTCTGGTAATATTAAGAACTTTTTTGTTTGTTTTGTTTTTATTGTAGCTGGAAAGCTATTTTAAAAAGTAAACCTTTGAACAGTGTGTTACTTGTTTTAAAAACTTATAAAAAAAAACTCAACATTTGTAGGTGCAATGAATCCTGTTTAAGCCACATCCTGAATAAAATGCATATGGAATCCTCTTTAAATCAAACTTTAAATAAAATTTCTATGTAGGAATTTTTGTTAATTTATCCTGTAAAAACCGAACACCTGTCAATATTGAACACAAAAGCTGGTCCCAAGATTATTCTGTTTGGACAAGTTTTACTATACATGTATATGCAAAACTGATCCAAGGGAAATTGCTGATTGTTCCATGCCATGTTTTATGAAAAACATGAGATTGTGAGATAATTATATTTAAATTTCAGAATTGGCCAGAAAGTACAGATCCACAGAAATTTGTTTATGAAGATATCGCCATTGCAACATACTTATTGGTAATAAACAGTGCTATCAGTTTTTTTATTACTATTTTACCAGGAAAGTTTTGATTAGATTATAATTATTGGTGATTAATACCACTTCAATCTGATTGAGGGGCCGGCGTGGCCGTGATCGTATGGTAGTTGGATTTACAACTACCTATGCAATCAGTGCCTATCACCACTGATGTTGTGAGTTCGAATCTTGATCAGGGCGAGGTGTACAACATTATGGGATAAAGTTTGTCAGTGACTTGCGACAGGTCGGTGGTTTTCTCTGAGTACTCTAGTTTCCTCCACCCATAAAGCTGACCGCCGCGTTATAACTGAAATATTGTGGCATTAAACACCATAAAATAAATCATCTGTTATTTTACACTACACTCCCCCCTAACATCTGACAGAACCCAATTGGAAGTCACGTCCAGATGAACTCATAATCTGCCAGTGAAAAATACTGATGGCATAATCTTAACAGTACCTTTCAAGCCTTATGAAATGCAAAGGAATTGGAGCAGAATTAAAATTTGGTATAGATTTTGTGGAAAATATATGTTATTTTCATGGAAATTTGCATAAAAGGGACACGTCTGCCCACATTAAAGAGAAATAACTCCTATAAAAACATATAATATATAGAAACAAGTCAGAAATGTGCAAATGGTCTTTTCAAATATATCTGACACACGTTTTCAAAATGTATTTTACAGGTATTATGGCAGAAAGAAAGGGAAAAGAAACAGTTGGAATGTTTGCAATCTTTTGTTGATTTAGGTTGTGGCAATGGTCTGTTAGTCCATATTTTATCATCTGAAGGGGTAGGTCTTGTTTAAGAAATAATTCATGGAAGCCAGAGTTTGTATACAGTTTTAACATGGGTAACATTATTTTCGTACAAATTTTATCCCGAGCGTTAGCGAGGGATAAAATGCAACGAAAATAATGTTACCCATGTTAAAATGTCATACAAACGCTGGCTTCCATGAATTATTTCGATTCTAGTAGGAAAAATCTAACTTATTTTTTGAAGTGGAAGTCGGTAATGGAAATGCATTTCATAACAAAATTCACTAACCTTCATGTTTTACAGTTTACAGTTGTTTTTCTTTTATGTATAAATAGACTGTGATGCTATGAAGTTACTGATATTTTCCAATTTAATGGCATTTTGAATTTAGCAACTTAAACAAGTAAAATGCTCACAAAATCTTAAAATAAATCAGTAACCATGTCTTTCAATGTCATCAGCGTTCCTTGTAAACGACTTCCGGAAGATGTTAAATTTCAAAAGTCAAAAGTCCATTGATGGTTGTATTAAAGTATTTATTCTGGAAAACTATAGGTAAAAACAATACAGGCATTTTTATGTTTGTTATGCACCACAGTGCTGTATGAATACATAAATTCACTAGGGAATTATGTTTGTAATATGTTCGTCAATACGCATGAGCGAATTAAAATATATCGTGAGTTTTATCATTGTATTATTTATATAGCCAATGAAGGACATCATGTAAGAATTATTGATATATCATCGTGGGTAGCCCATGGATGATTACACTTCGATACTCTCTATTCATGACTGTGTGTCGATTAAAAGAATTACATTCATTTCGGAGTTATTTCCCTTACTAACAGGAAAAATGATACATTTGTACCCCATTCTGACAAGAGTAATGGAAATGAACAGGAATTTGAGTATAGTTGTCTTATAATTTGTAGATATTTGAACATTATTCGACATGAAAATCTCTAATGGAGAGTGTCGGAGCATGATCGGTCATGGTTTACTGATGATATTAACAGATACAAATATATAAATATATATTTATAACACTAAAAAGAAGTTGTACCAAACAAAATGTTACACATTTTTATTATTATATCACTACTACTATAAAACAGGAGAACTTTGGAGCTTTTCCGTTAAATAAATTCAGAAGACTTCAATATTTGTCTGATTGATAAAAATGTTGACATAATTTATAGATCAGCATATGAGAAAGGTTAGTCCGAGATTCCTCTGCCGTTCGACAACTATTTAGAACTTGCTGTTGTCGTTGAACGTCAGAGTGCTTGTCATAAACAAAACAACGGATTTTCTTCACACACTCGAGAGAGTCACATTTCCACGTTTTGTGGCTATCAGATTTTATTTTCTCTCCAAAACCCTAATATATATCGCTTCACCAATCATTTTTCTATTCATTCATAACCATCTTACCCTCAGAGAGTGGTGTTACCCTTCATTACAGCTCGTTTTTTTCCTTACACCCGATGATTTGGTCATGTCACTGCCATTTTTTTAATGTGACCTCACGATACTAACTGAAAGATGACAGCAACGCATTGCATGATGGGAGCTACTAAATGCAGCGCGCCAAATTAGCATATGTAAACAAACATACAAGACGATATAAAGCGTATTCTGCAGGACAAACAGTTCCATCTACAGCTCAAATCAGAGCAGAAAGAAATAATACAAAATATGTTGGATAGAAAAGATTCATTTGGCAGTGTTATCCGCGGGTTTCGGAAAGAGCATGTGTTACGTTTCCCCCTATTTTTTTGGACAAGGTCAGATCATATGCAAATCATCTCCCATGATACATTGCGGTAATCGTAGTTCTCTCAAAGTCACATGATTAATATTCCAAAGTGTCAGTGTTCAAAATGACGAAATTATATGGTCTGGGGAAATCATGCAGTAATGGAGTGCAACACCAATTTCTGAGGGTAAGATGGTTATGAATGAATAGAAAAATGATTGGTGAAGCGATATATATTAGGGTTTTGGATAGAAAATAAAATCTGATAGCCACAAAACGTGGAAATGTGCCTCTCTCGAGTGTGTGAGGAAAATCCGCTGTTTTGTTTATGGCAAGCGCTCTGACGTTCAACGACAACAGCAAGTTCTAAATAGTCGTCGAACGTCAGAGGAATCTCGGACTAGAGAAAGGTGTGGGAAAGTTGATGAGAATTCATCATAGATGTAAGACTGGATACATACAGAATACATTTTATTGAGAACATTATGCAAAAATGTCCCCACCCTATAAATTTAGTGTTCTTATTGAATAATTTAAACAGTGAATATGAAATTTATATAATTCAGGGTTCTCAAAATGTGCCGACGACCGTCGATTTCGCCGGCTACTTCTGGTTGAGCGCCATCTACAAATTTGTCAAAAATAAAAATAGAAATTGGTAAAATTGAAATGTTATCAATATATTTACTTTTTTCTCGTTCTCTGTTATAATTTCATTTCCGCGTTAGAAAACAGTAGATCGCTGTTGATCTTTTTGAACCGGTGTAACCTATGACCGCAAAACATTTTGTTGATCGCGGATTTTGATTCAGAGTCATCCCGAAATTGGAATGTATTAGAAGTTACCGATTTCCGGTAATGAATAAAAGATATACTTCAATTGGTAACTTTACAGCATTGATAAAGGGGGTCGTATAAACTTTTGCTTTATACTGGACAATGTCCTGTATAAAGCATTTAGGCCACGCCCCTTTTCGAACTTTTCCTTTATACTGGACAATGTCCAGTCTCCACCTACTTCCAAAAATTCTCCATCTACTTAAAACCTTTTTGAGAACCCTGCTGTATTTGGAGAAAACCACCAACCTGCCACAAGTCTCTTAAAAACTTTATCACATAATGTTGTATTGAGTACACCTTGCATGAGTGCATTTATAGTGCTTAACACAACTTTCAACAATATTTCAGTTTATATATCTTGGTGGTCAGTTTTATTGGTGGAGGAAACCGAAGTTCTCAGATAAAACCACCGACCTGTCGCAAGTCACTGATAAACTTGATCACATAATGTTGTATACAGTACACGTCACCATGAACAGGGTTCGGACTCACAACTTTAGTCATAGTGATTGCACAGGTAGTTGTAAATCTAACTACTATATGATCACGACCACAACGGCTCCTTAAAATCTTTTGGAACTAGAAAACAAGATGTGCAATTAACTGAAACAGCATATTACCTGTCATAACACATCAATTTAAATATTTTTTTTAGCATCCTGGTATTGGACTAGACATTAGAAAAAGAAAAATTTGGGACATGTATGGAAAAGGTACAGTGCTAAAGGTATGAATAAAATATTTCTTTAAAAGGAAACATGAAGTAAGCATGAATGGCCAAACTTTTTATCATATTTACGGGTCGGTTTTGTTCTGGTATATTTTTAGTTTTGTTTGCACAGCGATTTTCATGTTAATTTTTCAGACTAATTAAAATTAGATGCTTCTTTGATATAGTCATATGGTGGACATGATTATTTTACTAGTCTCACTGTATTCTGGGAATTTATCCTGTTTTACTATTTTAAGCATTGGTCCACAGGCAAACAACGAAGACGACAGACCGAAAACATTGTGTAAAAATTTAGAGGAATAATTAGACTCTTTCTTGAAAACAATATCAGAAGGTATTTTTTATTTAGCTACAGGCTACATGGTGTCCGTTAATTCTTAACTTTTGACGTTATGATTTCTGCCTCTCAAGCATCATTGAGCCAAATTGGACCAGACTTAGATGTGACACTTCTTAGGTGATCCCTTTCTTATATTGTATCTTGTGACCTTTCTCATAACCACAATTGCCGCCAAAGCTTCTGATTGGCTGAAAATTGGAAATTGGTGAAAAGCTTCAGAACCACTTAACTGAATGAAAGAAAATTTGAATAAAAAAGTCCTTGTCTGGTCTTATTGCAAAATTGTGGCTGTGTGTCCAGTCCACCTTCCAACATTACAACTACACTGTAAGACTGTCAAACATCTCTGATTAATGATATACTATTTCTTAAAATGGAATGTAGATTTGCAGTTGTCATAACCAGTCTTCTCGCTAACCCACTTAACCGAAGCCCTGGGCAGGTAAATCTGGATTCGGACAAGTGAAAATTATAAAAGAATTTGTTTGAATAAATAGAAAATTTTTCTAAATTTGGTTTTCGGGCGAGTAGGTGAAAAAATTAAGGCATAGACTGCATTACAGCTGTGTATAGTTTACCTGAAATATATTTTAAGAACAAAATGTTTAATTTACAGGAAGTAACTATTACACCATCTGCAGAAAATACATTCCCTGAATATGATTGGTTGATTGGTAACCATAGTGATGAATTGACACCATGGATTCCTGTGATATCTGCTAGGTAGAATTTGAATCTTGATATTTGTTTTATTTCAATATTTGTATGTTAATTATAATTTTCTTTTTCTTTCAAATTTTGACTTGTTTTTCATATGGACAATGGACATTACATAGACAGAATGATAGAAGGATTGGTAAGCTTTCATAACTGTCTGCTACCATCAATAGTATTCTTTTCATTTAAATTTGGGATTGACATTGATATTTGGAATTGACCTTTATATTTCAGATTGACATTTATATTTTGGATTGACATTTATATTTGGGTTTAACCTTTATATTTGGGATTGATGTTTATATTTTGGTTTGACCTTTATATTTGGGATTAACCTTTATATTTGGGATTAATATTTATATTTGGGATTAACCTTTATATATGGGATTGACATTGATATTTGGGATTGACATTGATATTTGGGATTAACCTTTATATTTGGGATTGATGGTTATATTGGGGATTAACATTGATATTTGGGATTGACATTGATATTTGGGATTGGCATTGATATCTGGGATTGACTTTGATATCTGGGATTAAGTGTATGATGAGTAAATATATAGATATTATAATGATCATGCCTTGTGCTTTGACACTTTATCTTGACTCTAAACAGTCTTTTCTCTTACTCCTTAATGCTGTGTGCCCCCATTACAGTGTTTCCCAAGGTGTTTTTACTTTTACAGGACATTCGGGCTGGTAATAGAAAGAAAATTACCAGACCAAACCAACTTTTACCAGACCGAAAAAAATTGACAGTTAAAGATACTTACAAAATGTTAATAATTTTGTGCTTGTGGTATCTGATCAGTTAATTCCAGTTATTCTAAGTGCAGACAAGACGATGAAGAGACAAAGAATGATTCTTTTCCCCAGACCATGAAGCAAAACCTTTTATCAAATATTTATTTCTGTCTACATGTTTTTTGACTATTGGAGTCTTGCATACCTGTGCTTTTTTTACAAGAACCCTCCCTTTTTTTTCCTTTTGAAATATGACTGTTATCTAATGCCACCCAAATGGTAATAACTCATATTTGTGTTATCTTCAGCAGGAGAAAGATGTTTGCAAATTAACTGAACTTTCTATAACAACGTATATTTTTATTGTCATGAACACTGGCAGTCAAAAATGTAGTTATTATTTGTCAGACCTTAAATCAGATTGCAACAACTAAATAAAGTTACTGTCGTTCAAAGTCTATTTTTTAATTGCATAGGCATTTACGTTTACACATGTATGTATGTAAATAAACAGTTCGATAGATTGTAATATTAACCCGGTGTCGAGTATAAAATATCAATGTGGATGGATAAAAATGTGAAGCGTCCCCGTGCATTTTAACGAATTTTGAATGGCCAACACTTGCAAATGTGAACATATTAAACATGAGTACTATGCTTTATGCCACAGAAAGGAGAAAAAATTTAATCAAAAGTTCGTTTTGCTGAAAGTAGCTTCGGACAAAAAGTTCGGTCAACATTTCCCATAGCACATTGTCGGGTTGCGTCCCCTTTAAAATGGCGCCAATATTGTTTGTTATTGAACGAAATTAAACAAATCTAGGCCTCAATAGTGAACAATACCATCATCATCAATGACTTTCTGATGAACTACATAAAATATTTTCTTACCGACAAAGAGCAGATCGTGGCAGTATTAAAACAGGAGAAATACAGTTGTAGATAATTACTGAATCGGTCATCGGACTTTCGGTCCGGAGTTCCGGTAAACATTATCGGGCCATGCTGATTTTTACCAGCCATGTCCGACGGTCCGACGATCCTTCGGAAAGACTGCCATTATGATTTAGACTGTTGTTTGTTTTAGGTCAAAATACTCCAGTAGATATTTTGTCTTACCATGCTGTCATTATGATTTTGGTTGCAAGTTTAGTGGTAAGCAACAAGGACTCAGTAATTACAGAACCTACCTCAACTTTGTCAAAGAGATAGGAGAGGTCTGTGGATTTAAAGTAGAGGAAGATACACTGAGGATACCTTCTACAAAGAGAGTGAGTGATACAGTCCTATTCACTTATGATGCAATCAGTTCTAATGAAAAATCAGTTATATTGAATACAGGGTTTTATCAAGGTGTCAGGCGGCAGCTTCATTTTTGTACATAGGTGGTTGGTTTTTTGATAAATAAAATATTGTGGGTGATAGGGGAAATAAAAATGTCATGCCTGGTTGGTAAATTAAAACCTACACAATTAATTTGTGTGGTTTTTCCTCAGTTTTAAGACAATTACTGCCGCTTTTACGCCGCAGAGAATGTTGACAACCGTCAAGAAATCCGAAACGTGTCACGTTTTTTTGTTTTTTTTCTCATTTTTTTGTAATTGCATTATCTTCCCCGTCACCGGAAACAGAAATCGATTTACCTCCCCATCGTCGTGGAGTCTGTTTATGCAATAAAAATACACGATAAAAGCCTACACAGATGTAATTGACAACAAGGGGACATATACTATAGACCAAAAACGTGATTCAAAAATTGTAATTTTATGGGTGGTGGTTTTTAGGTTACAATTTTTTTTTTATTGGTGATGGGGGTCTTTCACAATTTTTTTGGTGGGTGATGGGGGTGAAAAATATGTGCCTCCCGACCCCCCTTCCCCCACACATTTAATTCTGGAACAGACCTAATGTTATTCATTGGGAAAGGATCATTTTACCGTACCCTGAGGAAGACTAAATAAATCACTGGAATAGGTTATATATCACCATCATACCCCTTCATTATATAGCTATTCTGGTTATGCTGAAGTTCAGTAATAATTAAATGATTTCATGTTACCCCTGCAATTTCATTGTAAGTGGAATGGACTGTTTTTATTATGTCCCCACCACTAAGTGGCCGGGACATATAAGTGTTACCCATGTCCGTAATTCCGAAATAAAACAGTTGCGACCACTTTTTTTCGCTATGCTTTAAGATATTGACTTGATACTTGGTATGTGGGTGTATAATGATAGGTTACAAATCAAGCATACGTTTCGTTCCGGTCCAATGATTTTTGGATAAACCCCTCCATATACCCCCTACACATTTTCCCATGTTTATTGTCTACATATTTCTTTTTTTAATTCGCACTTTAGTTTTGCATCTCACCTGTCACCACAAACGTGGTGTTTGTAAATTCCTTTTGCACATTTTTAAGGTACTGCTGATGAATCATGCTGTTTTCTTTAGGCTACTTGCTTTATTTACCGATTGTCTTTCTTCCCTATACATTCAAAACACTGGTATAACCTAATGGGTATAGAAGTAGATCAATATAGAGAAAGCATCGGTAAGTATTACTCTGTTGCACGCTCTGTGAAAAAGGGTAAGATGTTGAGCATAACTGATATTGCTTGTTTTAATCTTTTCTTGTTGCATGGAACCAAAATTACACCATTATTAATACTAGTGCATTTCTTTTGCAAAGCAGCAAAGACTAGAAAATATTAAAGAAAGGCAAATAAATTGCTATGCTGTCCTGAAATACACAATTTACAGGTGAAAACTAATGACGGCATTTTTGTTCTTAAATGTCTCAATTTTTTCATT
>MJUT01012199.1:64515-80868 GCA_002080005.1 Gigantidas platifrons | reverse complement strand
TTAACATTGGACCCTATGGGAAAAATGTTTCAAAACGCTTCTTCTCTGAAACCACATGGACAATTGAAACCAAACTGCCCAGGGATGATCACTGGAAGGTCTTCTACAAAGTTTCTGTTTTTTTTATGCCGATCGGAAATCCAAGATGGCCGCCACCGCAGGACATAGATTAACATTGGACCCTATAGGAAAATGTTCAAATGCCTTCTTCTCAGAAACTACAAATCAAACTGAATCCAAACTAGACAGTAATGTTCATTGGATGGTATTCTACAAAGTTTAGGTAGTTTGTTCCGTTATAAGATGGAAGATGGCAGCTACAGCAGGACTTAGTTTAACATTGGACCCTATGGGAAAAGTGTCTCAAAACGTTTCCTCTCTGAAACCACTTGGATAATTTAAACCAAACTGCCCAGGAATGATCATTGGAAGGTCCTCTACAAAATTTAGGTTTTTTATGCCGATCGAAAATCCAAGATGGCCTCCATTGCAGGAAATAGATTAACATTGGACTCTATGGGAAAATGTTCAAATGGCTTCTTCTCAGAAACTACAAATATGATTAAAGCCAAACTGTACATGAATGTTCATTGGATGGTCCGCTACATACTTTAGATTTTTTGTTCCGATATAAAATTCAAAATGGTGGCTACAGCAGGACTTAGTTTAACATTGAACCCTATGGGAAAAATGTTTCAAAACCCTTCTTCTCTTAAACCACTTGGACAATTGAAACCAAACTGTCCAGGAATAATCATTGGAAGGTCCTCTAAAAAGTTCGGGTTTTTATGCCGATCCGAATTCCAAGATGGCCACCACCGCAGGACATAGTTTTTACATAGGACCAATTGGTTCTTTTTGTAACCAGGTGAACGATACAGGCTCTTGAGAGCCTCTGGTGGTAGTTGGATTTACAACTACCTGTGTGGTCCGTGCTTGTCATCACTAAAGTTCGAACCCCGTTCATGGTGAGGTCTACTCGATACATTATGTGATAAAGTTTGTCAGTGACTTGCGAGAGGTCAGTGGTTTTCTCCGGTTTCCTCCACCAATATAACTGAAAATATTGTTGAAAGTGGCGTTAAACACCTTAAACCATGAAACCATTGGACATAATGGGGAGCATAGTTTGAAAATCTCAGAAAGTACCAAGTTGATTTAACCTGAAACTTGTCCTGATTGCCAACACCATGTGTTAATAATGTTATGTTGTGAATGTTTAACATCACTTCAACAGTATTTCAGTTATTTCATGGTGGTCAGTTTTGTTGGTGGAGGATTCTGAATTATTTGGAGAAAACGTGACATGTCGTAAATCATTGAGAAACAAAATCAAATGAAGTTTATGGTGTAAATCTGACTCGCAAACCATTACAGAATATCTGTGTCTCAAATGACCAGGATATGTTCCACTTGTCATAATCATTATCTGGTCCTTTCCTCATTCATGACTTATCACAGGGTTTGTAACTAGAGTAACATGACGGGTGTCAATAGTGGAGCAGGAATTATTAACCTTTCTAGAGTTCATCCCCAGTTTTTAATGGGGTTCGTGTTGCTCGATCTTTAGTTTTTGATATAGTGTTTTGAAGATCGTTGTTTGTCCTTTTGTCCCTTTTTTATGGTCATTGTGTTGTCAGTACATATCATTCGATTTACATATTCTGATTACCACTTTGGTATATTCAAACTCTTCTGAGTGGATGAAAGCTACCGATTACAGAGGTAGATATATAACATATTAATCCACCTACCATTGTTATGAAGGGCCCGGGTGGCTCAATGAGTTAGGTTGTGGGATTACCTAACAACTCATACAAGCCTATCACCAATACGACGTAGGTTCGCGCTCGGCTTTGTAAATTACAAAAAAAGGGTGCACTCGACTTGCAGTCGCAAGTGATAAAGTTTACCAGTTGCTTGATCATGGTCGATGGTTCTCTCCAGCACTCCGGCTTCTTCCACCACTAAAACTGGTCGCCATGATATAGCTGAAATATTGCTGAAAGTGGCGTTAAACACCAAAATCAAATCAAATCACCTTTGTTATGTGTCTACAACCTCCTCCTCACAACCACATTGGGTGGTGTAATGGTTTGTGTGCTCTCTGAGAGTGCGGTAGATCGTGGGTGCTAGTCCCGTTCGGGTCAAACCACAGATTATAAAATTGGATTTTGTTGCTTCTCCCCTGAGCATGCAGCAGTAATGAGCGAGAGGAAAATTTAGTGTATGAGAATCAGGAGAGTGTGTTCGAATGGAGCTGCGAACTCAGGCTGTTGCTGCATTGACTTTGCACTATTAAAGTTTAGCCCAGCATGTTGGTCTAGTACAAAGCAGTCATCAACTCTTCAGAAAATATCTTGTTATAATAATGCTGAGAAATTGCTCTCTTGGTGATAAAAAAAGAGATACCAAAGGGTTAATCGATCAGAAGCCGTAAATCTGAACTGAGAATCTGGTTATTGATAAAGATATATGAATCCATTACTATTCATTGTAGCAAAAACATAGATATCGAATTTATGTGCGCACGACATGTTTCAGGAATAACATTAGTGTAAACAATATTTATTGAATAAATTGCATTAGTTATAACAATAGTACATACATAGGGATCAGAAAATAAGTGACGCAGCACTTATATAAATTCTTCTACCAGATACAAAAAAAGAAAAGAAAAGAAAAGAAAAATACATATAAGATGGATATGAAACATGCACATTAATAATACACACATTTGTTTAAATAAACATATCAAAGTGAAGAGGTGACAATTTGTACAATGAACAATAAAATGACAAATCTAATATTATGCAACAAGTAAAAGCAAGATTAATTTATATTCTATGGTGTATAACGTTTAGATTTTATTATAAAATCTTGAATTACAAGGAAATTACTTTCATTTTCACAATCTGGGAGGTTAGAGTCACCAAAGAGTAGATTATTAATATTCAAATGACAAGACAGGTTAACAAATAAATTATTTCTTAACCTTTCATACAGAGAACATTGTAGTACAAAATGCTCGGACGTTTCTACCAGTTTACAACTACAGTAGGGATTAGCTTCGATATTTTTCTTATAAAGATGATCTTTAAGCGCACTACTCTCAGTTCGAATTCTAGTATGTAGTATTTGACCAATTCTAGAACCTGCATAGAAGTAAGATGGGACAGGATTTATTGTGTTTTTCACAAATAATTTCATGGAATTGACTGAAACATTAGTTTTGATATTCGCTGGAAGTTCGTTCCAGAGTCGAACGGTTGAAGGTAAAAAGCTATTATTATAATAAGCTGTACGAGAATGTACATGAACTAGATTAGAATTGTTCCGAGTGCTATATTGATGAGTTTGTCCGAAAGAGGATGGAACTAAATTGGATAAATATTCGGGAACTGTTTTGTTAACCATTTTGTGAAATAATAAAATCTTATGTTTGTTTCTTCGTTCCTCTAAGGTTTCCCATCCACATTCTTGTAAAAGTATACGTATACTTGTCAATTTTGTAGCCCCAGTTATTATACGTGCGGCTTCATAGTTAATGTGTTCAAGTTTTTCCTTCATATAATTTGGACAGTTATCCCAGATCACATCCGCATATTCTAGAATAGGGCGGACATAACTGAAGTACATATGCTCAAGCGATTTACGGTCTACTTTAAATTTCAGCTTACGAATAATATTTAATCTAGAAGACGCCTTTGTTATAATTTCGTTAATATGTGTGGTCCAAGATCCATCATTAGAAAAAGTGAGACCAAGATGTTTATGTGAAGTTACATTTTTTATGGGAACTTTATTAAAATAAAGTGGAGGATGGAATTGAGGCTCGACCTTTCGCGAGATAATCATCGATTCGGTCTTCTTGGGATTGAAATTAACCAACCATCTGTTTGACCAGTTTTGAATCTTTTGTAAATTTGAATTTAAAGAAAGAGAAAAGAATAACATTCATCAGGGTATCAGGTCTGTTTGCCCCGGGTTTGTTCATCCTAAAAGTTTGCCCCGATAATTCAAAAATATTTTAATGAACATTATGTTAAAATATAGAAGTAATGATATACATGTAGAAAAGTATCAATTTAAAGA
This sequence comes from Gigantidas platifrons, assembly GCA_002080005.1. Taxonomy (NCBI): domain Eukaryota; kingdom Metazoa; phylum Mollusca; class Bivalvia; order Mytilida; family Modiolidae; genus Gigantidas; species Gigantidas platifrons. Next base: position 76,773 of record MJUT01012199.1, on the reverse strand, counting down.
AAAAATATGAGCTTTTGGAAAATAATTAAGTTCTTTTCAAGCAATTATTAGGTATATTGTTTGAAATGCTTAATTGAAATTAATGTTTGTTGATTTAATCATTACAATTATTGATTGGGGATTATTGTATATCTTTGGTCTCTTTGTTTTCATTCATTGGTGGCTTTGATTCTGTAATTAAGCACTTTCGATGGAAGCTTGTATGAGTAAAACAACGTTGAAACAAATTACAAACATAAAAGAATTGTAATAAAAACGTAGATATCTAATTTAGTGAGCACGATAAGTTTCTATAACAACCTTCATCAGGTACGCTCAAAGATCAGGTAAACTTGGTTATAAACAAAACAGTAATAGAACGTTATTATTTCCGGAAAACTACATTTCTGATTCAATGTTTCGTACAATCGTTATTATGTCGTCTTCATAATGTGTTAATTGAGATAAACTTTCGTTTCTATGGAAACTAAAAACGTCTTTGGAGAAAAAAAAATCAATATGATTTGCAAGAATATACAAAATATGACGCATTTTTCATGTTTTATTGATATTTAACAAAACTAATGACAATATCGTTCACACATCACATTACGTGTTGAATTTCAGTACCAATTTTATTCAGTGTATTTGCTTTTGACCATTTGAATATGGTTGGTTTATGGTGTTTAACGTCACTTTCAACAATATTTTAGTTTTATCGTGGCGTTCAGTTTTATTGGTGGAGGAAACCGGAGTAACAGGATAAAAACAACCGGCCTGTCGCAAGTCACTGACAAACTTTATTACATAATGTTGTATCGAGTACACCTGGCCATGAACGGAGTTCAGACTCACAACTTTAGTGGTTGGGGGATAGGCACTGATATGTATAACCCTATGAGGATATAAAGTGAGCCCTGTGTCCGTCACTCTGTGCTGTCAATTTTTAACTCAATGGATACATATACAAATCCCTTGTAAAGTCCATGCGGTGTACACCTTGAGCTTACCGGATGAAGGTTATTCTTGAAACCTGACATGGGCACTAAATTTGACGTCTACGGTTTTATTTGAGTGTTTTTCTAGAGATCGACATGAGTTTTTATGAACCTCAGAAATCATTAACGAGAGCGACAACCGAGGTCAATATTGGTTTCTAATGTCCTTAAAATTTGCCGATACAAAGTAATAATTGTTTGATTATAGAATAGGACAGTGAAAGTCAACATGAGTTTTACTCGACACAAAAGACTCAGTAAAGTACAGTAGAGTAAAAGTAAGACCGAGTCAATATGATTATTTATCACTCAATATCAGAATCAATAGAATGTCACCTCATAGAATCTTAACCGATAGAATTATACTTTGAAAATCAATAAGTAAAAATATTCAATTATTGTCCTTTGAGGTGGTCAGTATCTGGATTTATCAACCACATATAATCACCAACGGAGGGCGATAGTCTGCGGTTCGATATATTTTTTGTCTTATCGATAAATCCATGCACTGATTGATATCTGATCAAGACAATATCGTCAGAAGTCAAGAGAACCACTTAGCTGTAGGCCAGGGGTCGTATCATCTTCATTTAAGTGTATACGGTATGCTCATTTATTATTATTAAGTCCATACAGTGACTTTGAAATGCAGAATAGCAATAAAAGCTATGATTTGTCTCCGTGTAAAATTGGATAAGCCTGTTGTATTCATTTACATTCATATGCTTTATTACTAATTGTCTACCATAACATTCGCCGACATAGAAATTGTGATTGAGTGATTGTTGCTTAACGTCAAGAGAGCAATTTTCCAGCTTCCAGCTATATCATGACGGAAGTTACTTCCTACCCTTCCGGAGAACATGAGTTCTCCAGAATTGTAGTGGGATTCTTGATACTTAATGCTCAGTTTTCTGGGTAGTGTTTTGTTGATCTTTGTTTGTCTTTTTCTCTTTTTCTTTTGGCCATTGAGTTGTCTGTCCTTCATCGATTCTCGGTTTCTGAATACCACCCTTAGTTATTCAAACATTACGTCAACCATGCTAATATAAAGCATGTAGTTGTAAAAATGAGATCTAGGTCAGTGATATCGTGATAAAATGAAAATCAAAATGCCACAACGCCATAACAGTGAGTGAGTGAGTGATTGTTGTTTAACACCAACTTATCAATTTGTGTCAGCTATATTATGGCGAGAACAAGTTAATCTTCAATTGGATTTTTACTCACTGAAACAATAGTCTGAGGATAGGCATGTCACCCCACTCGGACACATAATTGTGATTCCGAGCCAATCAGTCTTTGGTCTTTCTACCTAACGTCACGTGCTTAGCGGTGAAACAGCAAATGCCAATGTTATAGTCTTTGGTTTGAGCGATCGGGGCTCGAACCCACGTTATATCGCACTCGAGGTGGGCACGCTAACCATTACACCACTGATGCAGTTCGAATGTGACAGGTGCAAATTGGTGTTGTGACAGGTGCATATTTGTGTTATGACATGTGCACATTCGTGTTGTGACATGAGCATATTTGTGTTGTGACAGGTGCATATTTGTGTTGTGACAGGTGCATATTTGTGTTGTGACAGGTGCATATTCGTGTTGTGACAGGTGCATAATTGTGATGTGACAGGTGCATATTTGTGTTGTGACAGGTGCATATTTGTGTTCTGACAGGTGCATATTCGTGTTGTGACATGTGCATATTTGTGTTGTGACAGGTGCATAATTGTGTTGTGACAGGTGCATATTTGTGTTGTGACAGGTGCATATTTGTGTTGTGACAGGTGTAATTCTTGTTATGACATGTGCATATTCGTGTTGTGGCATGTGCATATTTGTGTTGTGACAGGTGCATATTTGTGTTGTGACAGGTGCATATTTGTGTTAAATGTATCGATTTATCTCAGTTCCTACGATTTATCGATTGGATTTGGATTTTTTTCCGACAGTGTGGTATTTTCTGCTTTTCATTTTATAGATAAATCGTAGAAACGAATACAAAACATATTTTAAAGATTGCTCTATAAACAAGACATACAGACAAGCAACAATGCCTACTTATCTTGAAAAAACAATTATGTTCTCAGTCAACAATATAAATCGACATCCAATGGCAAGGCAGATAAAATATCGTTAAACATATCATCATCGCATAATTACGGAACTCATTAATCAAACAAATGACAATGTGATGTTTTTGATTCGGTTTGGTTCGTCCTAGGAATGAAGTGATAGATGGGGCATCTTATCTCATGTATCTGTTATGACTAAGCAAAACACGATCGGTAAAAACATGACATTGTTAGGGATCATTATGTGTTTGCTTTTTTAGCTTTTTATACAAAATATCATGTTAACAACCGAAAGAAATTGTGCGCAACGAAAACATTAATAAAATAAAAACATTTGACATTAGTGTTCTGTTTCATAATATTATCACTATGACTGTTCTTGACAATAGTTTTTAACACTGGCACCGTCGAGAAGATAATGAATTATTGAAGTGGATATTTTACATGGATGTAATAAATTAATTGACATGCAATTAATGGCCGTTAAGTACTACGAATTACAATTAAGAAATAAATCATGGAAGCCAGAATGTGTTGGGAGTTTTAACATGGATTGGCGGATATTAGTATTTTATCCCGACCCAGAAGCGAGGGATAAAATTTATTCTAGCATGGTGTGCTACTTTCGCTTTGAAAACAATAGAGGGCTCTAAGTAGCACAGAACACCCTAGCACATGCGCAGAAGGCATACCTAATCGACAGCGTATTTTGCATATTTGTACTTTATGTATGTTAAATTAAAAGAATAAAAATAATAAATATACAAATTGTGCCGTTTTCATTATACTTCATTAATTTTTGCACCTAAAATTGAAAGGTTCTTGTAAATAATAGCGGGAGGTAATTGGAACAGCGCCCAATATATATATTCTTGTAAATAATAGCGGGGGGTAACTGGAACAGCACCCAAAATAACCTCTGTCTAGGTACGCTTGAATGCATAACATTACCGTAAATGCCCTATTAGAATCGAAATAATTCTCGGATGCCGGGCTCTATGCTTATTTTAACATGGGTAGGCATTATATTTGTCATTTATTTTATTTCTTAACTAATATCCGTCAATCCATGTTAAAACTCAAAACACATTCTGGCTTCCATGATTTATTTCGATTCTGATATGTCTAAGTGTACAAATACGGTAGTATACTTTGATTGGAAGATGGTAATTTATATTTACGTTTGCCGAAATTGTCGCACACAATTTATGCTGCCAATGGAAAAGTTAGTCACATTCACCGGCGCATGTGCTAATGAGATTATACCGAATGGATAACTCGCTCGTTTGTTAACAAAGCGAAAGAAGGAGGTCATGTGATAAAGTTTGTTTGTGACTTGTGGCATGTCGCGGGTTTTCTCCGGGTTTCCTTCGCCAATAAAACGGCTGATTACGCTTCGTTCCTCACTCCATCACAGTGGGTCGATTCGTACAAATTTCCTCGTTTTCATGAATATTCATCAGACAGAATTATCCAAACAGATTAGCGCTTACGGAAATGGAACTCTTCAAAATTGGAGGTTAATATGGATAAACGTCCTTTCCATCAAGTAAATTGTCAACTGTTTCTTTCTGAAACTCTTTTAATTCCTTTACACCAAACGTATTCACTCAACAAGGAGGCAGTTTTATTCAGTATTTACATTAAAACGAACAAGTGATAATAGGTGCGTTCTGATTGGTTTAAATAACTGAAGATGATGGTCAAGAAACCAATGAAATAGACTCATGAATTATGCATGAACACGAGGAAATTTGTACGAATCGACCCACGGTGATGGAGTGAGGAACGAAGCGTAATCAGCCGTGGGTTTCTGACGATGCATAACCCTAACCTTATTCGGATTGAAATTGTCTATTATCACATCATGTTGTATTCAATTCACCTCGCCATGATCGGGATTCGTACTCACAATTGTAGTGATGTTGGGCACTGCTTGCATCTGGAGGTAGTTGTAAACCAAACTACCATACGATCAAAGATTATTTAAGACATATGATGGTTTTTAGTGGGTTCGTGTTATTCGATCTTTAGTTTTATGTGTATGTTTTGTAGATCGTTGTTTGTCCTTTTGTACGTTTTCTTTTGGCCATTGTGTTGTCTGTTCTTCTTCGATTTACTAATTCTGATTACCCCTTTGGTATCTACAAGATCTTCATAAACCAATGAAAATGGTGAGGACAAAATATGACATCAGATAGGGTTACATGTATTAAAAGAAAACCCCATAGAGAATAGACGAGGGGTTACGATTGAGTTGTGTCTGATGTAAATAGAGTATAGAGTATTTAATTTAAATTAAAGGATTCAAACTTTCGTTGTTTGAGGAGGAATTACATATCGTGGATACTTAAAAATTCGTGAATCCAAAAGACTAACCACCACGATATAACTGAAATATTGTTAAAAGTGGCGTTAAACACCACACACCAAAGTAAAAGACTACAAATTTATCTTTCACGATGCCTGTCATGATTTTTGTAGCTACATGTGAATTACATCGTACACAAATTTTATGTAAAGACATAATAATCAATGCATTTATATGATGACAAATATTCGTCGAATGCTTAATTTTGTGGAAATGGTGTGTGACCAACAGCATTCATGAAACTTAGCATGCAATGAACAGAATGACTTGACAATACCTGAACCGATATATATATATATATATAATATATATATCTGTCCTTTTTGTCATTCATGTATTGTGGTAATTTGTTGTTTTTTCCTCTTCGATATGTCTGGTCTATCTTGTTTATGGATGTTGTTATTCCTTGACTTCCACATTTGTTTATCATTTTGTGTTTATTTAGATCAAATATATTATATATAATGTTCAAGATTATAGCTGCTCGCCCGGTTATATTTGAGGGTTAACATTTTACTCACATGTGGAAAACACTTGCGTCATCGCACCATTCTACTAAGAAGAGAGGTTTGGGTTATCTAGTTTATAATACAAGCGAAACGAGTAGAAGGCGTTTCTGGTTGTATTTTTTTATGAATGTGTATCTTCGTCTGATATCAGCATCAGTGGTGTAATGGTTAGCGCTCATGCCTCGAATGAGGTAAATTATGGGTTCGAGCTCTGATTGGCGCAAACCAAAAAACTATAAAATTGGCATTTGTTGCTCCTCCGCTAAGCACGCAGCATTGAGGAGAAAGAGCCGATACTGCTTGGTTCGGAATAAAGACAATGTTTCCGAGTGGAACGCCATGTCTAACCGTGGACTATTATTGTAGTGTAACGTGAATCGAGCGGTACGTATCTTGCTTTGACAATAAACAAAAATAAAAGAAAGAAAAATTAAGAAAAATGTTTGTTTTACTACTGGTTTCGGGTTCGTATCCTGTTTCCCAGAATTTGTGAAGTTAAATAGTTAACGAGGACAGTATAGCCATACCACCAGTACAGTGGTTATGATTAGATATGTCTGCTGATATGTTTATATAATCTAATATAAAAAAAATAAAAATACTGCATATGACCCTTCAATTCTAAGGGGTGGAAAAACCTATTGTATTACCTATGATGTCTGAACAAGCTATTTAAGCAAAACTATAGTCTTACTTCAGCATAAAGTGATCACTTAACACCGAACATATGCCACAGTGGACGTATGATACAGTGGATAAATGACACAGTAGATATATGCTATAATAGATATATGACTCGATGGATACATGCTACAATGGATATATGACACGATGGATACATGCTACAATGGATATATGACCCAATGATTTATAATACGATGGCTATATGATACAATGGATATATGATCCAATGATTTATAATACGATGGCTATATGATACAATGGATATATGACATAATGATTTATAACACGATGGCTATATGCTATAATGGATATATGACTGGATGGATATATGACACAATGGATATGACCGAGTAGCTATATGACCTTAATCTAGCAATTTATGGTTTGCACAATTATATTTGTATTCCCTCTTCACATTGAGATACCTAAATTACACGCTTCATGTGTATCTATAGGGATGCATCTATCCAGACCTTTATCTGGAACCTTATGTCACTTCTATGACATATCTCTCTAGAGACGTTTCTCTATATCATTTGTCTACCCCGGTAGACTAGGCTGCATCCAGGATATACCACACAAATTGCAATTAAGATCCTTTATACAAACTCACTATTGCTACTTGTCGATCTTCACTTTTCAGGCTACTAACACAGAATTTATCTTCCATCAGATATTTCAACTTTTATATACCCTGTTTTGGACTATACCATTTTATACAGACGATTCCAAAAGTCTGCATCATCAAAACGATTTCATTTAACCCAATGATAACCATAAAGCGTGTAAATGCTCAGACTATTTCCGTGGATTATTTCATATCCCATCCCGTTTATGATTCTGTCAACTATCGTAGTAATTATAAATAATATGGAAACTAAAAATAGAAACATAGAAACTATTCGTATGCTTAAAATGTTATATTTAACCAACAACTCGATAAATAAAATAGTCTATAGTTTCGGAAGTTATAGCTTCATAGTTTGTATAAAAAATGTGTACATTAAACAGGAAAATAATGTCTTACCGTTCGTTAAAACAATATACACAAAAAGGGGAAATTCGTGGAAGTGGGGAAAGAAATTATACGGTCAAGTGCGTAAATTATCACCTATATATAGCCCTAATTTATTTGTAGAATTTGCATACACATCTTAAATACGTGTTAACTAATTTTGTCACAGTAGTATGTTAATCTAGTACAGAGCGGACATCGTCATCATCTCATCAACTGTAACTTGATCACTTGCTCATTTGACATTAAACAATAATCACCCACTCACTATATATTGTCTTCTTTTAATTAGTTATTATGATACATCCAATAACTCTATCATAATGCAAAGACATCTATCATGTATACTCCTTTTTAAGATCACGAAGTTAGTCTATAATACAAGGGGTCGTCGTGGTCCTGATCGTATGGTAGTTGGATTTACAGCTACCTGTGCAATCAGTGCCTATCTCCACTAACGATGTGAGTTCGAATCCCGCTCAGGCAATGTGTACTCGATACAACATTAAATTTTGTCAGTGACGTGCGACAGGGCGGTGGTTTTTTTCTGGGTACTCCGGTTTTCTCCATCAATAAAGTTGACTTCTACGATATAGCTGAAATATTATTGAAAGTGACGTTAAACACCATAATCCTAACCCCACAGCCCCTTTAAGCTTGTGATGTTGGCCTATGATATACGAAAAAGGAGAAGACATTTCCAGTTCTATTCTAAATGAATTTGTATTCTCGTCTTTCGGTTTTGTTGGAAATAAGAATATTTATACCACATGATTGACTGTTTTTCAGATAAAATTTGAAATATATCATCAAGGATATATTTTTGATTTACTATTTGTTTTCTTTTGTAGCTTATAATTTGTTTAAAACTGGAAACAAATAACAATGCATCACTGCTTAGAAAGTGTGCAATAGTCCACTTTTTTTCCTTTACCAAGAAATATAAATTTTGAATGTATAACCATACACCCTGATACAAAAAGATAGAGTGGCGAATACAGAAACATAAAGACAATAGTTGAATAATATAATATGCCAATATATATTAACATTTTTGTGGACTGATAGACATAATAGTACGTATCATTGTGTGTCACTGACTTTGCTTCCCTACGGACGAATTTGAAAAAGCCGACAACGGCCGACCTGGTGGGAAAAATGTCCTTGTACGTGTATCGAGCGTCGGTCGAGGTGAAGGTGAAGCACTCACTGATAAATCTATCAAAGTTGGAGATACCAACACACTATCCATTGAAACAGAATGTTTCCTTTTCCACAGAGATAAATTCCCATTTTGTGTTTTTGATCGTAAGAGTAAAGGTACGACTGGGGGTTTCTTTGGCAACCCAGAGAATGTCGTATTAGTATGGTCTATGGACTTCCTTGGTTTCGCAACCTGTCTTGGTGGAGTAGCACTTTCTTTCCATTGTCTGTTAAATATTTTGCCGAATGGATCTCTCTCGCAAGCCTCGATTCTGGGAAATAATCTTGAACATCGCATTATAATATCGTTCAGTTTCCCGACCTCGGCCTGTTTCTTCAGTGTTGTAACCTCAGCGCGAATTTCAACAGCATCTCGTGAGATAATAGCAGGAGCCTGCTTATATACATCATCAATAGACTCCTCCAGAACGCACCTTCTGGTTTCTGTACTTTTTCTAAGCTCTAAAAGCATTTTTTCTATTTCTGTGGATTCGTGAACGACAAGACGATCTACTAGTTGTTCTAGATGTTTACAATCTTTAGATATGATTCCTACCTCCTTAGTAGCATCTCGTACAGAGGTTCTGTATAACGACAACCTCTCCTCAACTAATTTCACTCTTCCTTCTAAAAGCTGGATTTGTGACCTCATTGATTCCGCTTTGTAGCTTGAGAAATCACGATTATTCCTTGTTGAATTTGGTTCGCTCTGATTATTTCTTGATATTACTATATCTTCCTGCAGAACATGTAATTCTTTTTGCAAATCTGACGTTTTCTTCTTTTCTAAGTCAATCTGATATTGGAGTTGTGCGACATTTTCACATTTTGATCTAAAATCTTTCGTTTGATTTTGAAAATCTTCCTGCATTTTCTCCATTTTCTGTTGCACACTTGAACATTTTGTTTTGTACGTTTCAATTTGCTGAGAGAGTTCTTCATTCTGTCGTTTAACCCTCTGAAATTCTCTCTCTTTATCATCCACTGCTAGTTTGGCTTTCAGTAAATCTTTTGCTAACTTTTCACTGTTAATTACATTATCCTGAGATTCTTGAAGACGTTTTATTGCTTCTCCACTATCTTCTATTACCTTCGTTTGTTCTTCCACTTTTTGCTGGTAGTCTTCCAGCTCATTTTGCAAGTTATTTGCTCTTAGCTCGAATAATTTGACAGTTTCTGTATTTGCTTCGTGATCTTCAAGCAAAATAGAATGTCTTTTTTCAAGCCTATCGCCACGCTTCTTGTAAACTGATGATAAGTTTTCTTCACTCGATTTGTAATTATGAATAATATCGTTTTTAAACAAGAGTTCTTTCTGTAACGTTTCCACCGTCTGTCGTAGTTCTCCCAGAGTTGCATTGCAGGAAGATTGGAGAGTGTTATATTCAAAAATGAGTTGCTGATTTTCTTGAATAAGTCGATCATTAATGTATGTTTTCAAAGACGTTAGTTCATCCTTTGTTAGCTTGTTTGCTAGTCGTTTGTTTTCTCGGAATAAAACTGAAAAATAAATTAAAAAAAACAAAACATGAGTACATTTCTTTTCACATATATTTTAAAGAACAAAATATTTTAGGATACTATAGATTTTTCAATATTATACGATATTTATTGTGCAGTCTTTCCGAATGGACCAATTAACATTCTTTGAATATAGCACAGAACATTATGTAGATATGATGTACTGATATTATACTTGTAAATCTCGTTAGCAGAGTCACTTAGTCATTTCCGATAAAAAAAAATACGAATGTATTTATTTCATTTGTTGATTCAAGGGGCCGTCGTGGTTGTGATCATATGGTAGTTGGATTTACAACTACCTTTGTAAGAAGTGTCTATCACCACTATTGTATGAGTTCAAAACCCGCTCAGGCGAGGTGTACAACATTATGTGATAAAGTTTGTCAGTGACTTTCGGTAGGTCGGTGATTTTCTCCGGATACTCCGGTTTCCCCCACCAATAAAACTGACCGCCACGATATATCTGGAATATTGTTGAAAGTGGCGTTTAACATCATAACCCATAACCCTAGTTGTACCCTTTATTTAAATACGATTAAAAACGATTAAAAACGATTATTTATTTATTTGTTTGTTTGTTTGTTTGTTTGTTTGTTTGTTTGTTTGTTTATTTATTTATTTATTTATGTAGCGCGTTTCCAATTTAAGCAATATGCATACGTATATTCACTGAATGATCAACAGCAAAATATGTGAAATCATATTGACAATTACTTGCATGGTATATCGAATCTTTAAGTAAATGCAGATGAGTTTTCAATAATTAAAATAGAAACCCAAAAATTGAACTACATGTTCTAATGCTGTGACGACTTTTTAAAATTATTTTTTATTGCGCATTTTATGTTATTTTCATCCGCTTCATTCTTTAAAAATATAATGTAGATACATTTGTAATAAAAATTTACATATAATCGTGTTGTCGTCGAAGACGAGTAAATCGATGATTTTATTTTGTAAATGTTCAATTATTCGAGTTATTTCCATGTTTTGTCCCTTCGCTTTCAACGACATTTGCTCTGAATAGTATCAATAAATCAAGAAAAACAAAAAAGTACCACACTGTCAGAACAGTTCTTCCAAAATCTAATAGAAATATCATAGAAAGAAGCAAAATCGACACCCTAACGCACAAATACATGACTTGGTTAAGGCACTTCAATAAATAGTGGCCGGGTTAAGTTAGTTTTATGAGACCAAACAAATTTCCTTAAAACGGTTTTCGTAATCGATATTAAGAAAAGAAAGTTTAAACAGAGAGGGACAATAATTCCACCAATATCAATAAAACGAATAAATCATTGAATACAGGAAGTCAAATCAACGTTTAAATTTGTCATCCAGCACTGTACTGAATGTTGCACAATACTTTTGGGAGTTAACCAAGTAATTATATAACTAAATTTGTCATCCATCACTGTAATGTTGTAATACTCTTGGGATTCAACCAAGTAACTTCCGCGATATTCCACTTTAATTACAATAATGAGAATATAGCACGCCATATCTCTTAATTACGACAGGAAACTATTTCGCAAGCAACAAGTTAGTCTTAACTCACGAGGATTTAAACATCATTTAGAAGCATAAAACACAAGGAGAATCCCGTATATGTTGTTTTTTTTATTACGTCTTTATTTGCACATTAATTTGTCCTAAAACGGTAATACTTGAAATGATTACTTATTGTCAATATCCATGGATAGGGTTAGGACTATGGTATTTAACGCCACCTTCAACAACATATCAGTTATATCGTGACGGTCAGTTTTATTGGTGGAGGAAACCGGAGTACCCGGAAAAAAACCCACCGACCTGTCACAAGTCACTGACAAACTTTATCACATAATGTTGTATCGAGTACACCTCGCCTGAGCGGGATTCGAACTCACAACATT
>MJUT01012199.1:29354-39931 GCA_002080005.1 Gigantidas platifrons | reverse complement strand
TTTTTATAATTTATTTAACAATGATATAATTAATAACATAAAAGTTAACAACAATAACCGTAGAAAAAATTCAGGGCACATTGGGTACCACAATTTGAAACAATGTCGTCACACAACAACTTTAACAAAGGTACTCTCAAATTGAAAAGTCAGTACCTGGTATGTCCACCACTAGCATTGATGCATGCAGTGCAGCGACGACGCATTGACAAGATAATGTTTTGAATATCTGTTTGTGGCATGTTATTCCATTCCTCAGTCAGCGCGCGACGCAAACAATCGACAGTGGTAGGTTTATTGGGACGACTGTAAACACGCCTTCCTAACTCATCCCATACATGCCCAATTGGTGCTAAGTCCAGAGATAAAGCGGGCCATGGCATTACACGAATGTTTGCATTATTTAGAAAGTCCATGGATATTCTTGCTATGTGTGGCCTTGCGTTATCTTGTTGGTACACTCGCAAATCCGGAAGTGTTTGAAACATTGGTGCTACAAGTGGAGTCAAAATGCTATCTCTGTATCGTTGCGTATTCAAAGATCGGTCACAAAAATGCAAGGCAGTCTTGTATCGGTATGAAACCCCTGCCCAGACCATAGCACTACCTCCGCCCCAACGATCGACTTCCTGTATGCAGCAAGCATCATATCGTTCACCAGTTCGCCTCCACACACGTATACGGCCATCAGCATTGAGCCAAGTTAAAGCGGGATTCGTCTGAAAACAGAACTTCCTGCCATCGTTGACGAGTCCAAGGCAAATGCCCTCTTGCCCATTCCAATCGTTGACGTCCATGACGCTGGGTAAGTATTGGACCTTTGAATGGACGACGAGCTCGGAGACCGTATTCCCTTAGACGACTCCAAATAGTATGGGCTGCGATTCGTGGCCTATAGCGTCCAACTGTTTCTCTGGCTGTTACATTTGCAGTTCTGAATCGTTCACGCAAATGCTGAAACCTTATCATCTGGTCCTGCGCCTATGTTGTCACCCTTGGTGCTCCAGGCCTTGGTCTATCGGCAACCGTATTCGTGGCTAGAAACCGTTGTCTGAGACGCACTATTGTGCTGTGGTTGCAGTTAAAGTCGTCGGCAACATTTCTCGTTGACATTCCGGCACGTAACATGCCCAATGCCTGGTTACGTTCATCAGCTCTGAGACGAGCCATGGAAATTTACCTTTGAGAATTAAGCAAACACAGAAGTTGAAGTTTCCCTCTGTGCCTGGTGTCAATAGCTTGATAAAAGTTGTCAAAGCATTTTGAAAAACTTATCACCATTGACTGCATGTAAAAAAAAACAGTTTTTGAACATGTTTGCCTAACGCGTCAGTTGATTGAGCACCAGGTCAAAACTTGCCTGTAATTGATTAGCTAGCCTATGGGCTATAAAAATATATTACTGACACAAAATAAATTCACATTATTATTTTTTTTAAATGAAACATAAGAGGGGTGCGTTTTCAAAATTGTTTAGTAACTCCTTGCTCAAAATTTGCAAAAAAATATTTGCGTAATAGTATATTCCTTGTATTGCAAAGCTTTTTAGCGTAACAGTTTGGTTTGGGTTTCCTGGCAAGGGGGCTGGGGGATGGGTGGGGTAGCAAACGTCCCCCTCTATATCCGCCACTGCCTGCGACAAAGTGCTTTGTCTGATCTGACGCCTGTGTCATGTGTGCCCAATTGTGCCTTGTATCACTGAATTGTCCATTTTTGATTGACCCTTTGGCTTCCTCTTCATAAGTATAGCAATTAAAAAAAAACGTTAGGGTAATCCGAAGGGGCCATCCAGAAATACTGGCAACATTGTGCACACCAAACACAGGAGCCAGATTCACCAAAATATAGCGATTTAATGTCTTTGTTGGCTTTATGTTTTCAATTTTACAAAATGTTAATATTTCAAGCAAAATAATGTAAACACCTTAAAATTGATTTATTAAATGATTATACAATACATATCCCATGTGTTTACCTTGTTATATTAAAAATAACACACGGAATGTGATATCTACCGGTAAGTTTTTATTATTTATAATTATTCACGCATCTTGTTTTAAACACAATCAGCGTTTTGTTGACAACCGAAACTGAATGACATACAATAACAAATAACGAAACGTCTATAGCAATACTGTAAATAAAAATTAAATCTACTGTAAGCATGACTAAACGTCATTGTATGTATACAATATATGTCTTTTTGCATATTTATGTAAAAAATAAACCACATCCTGTTACCTTATTATAATTCTATTAAATATTGAAGAGAGCATAGTGGAGTATTCTATAAATAGAATAGAAGTCAGCATCTTGGTGCCAGTGTGAAATTATCTGTTAATAAATTTGCATAAGCTAACTTTGAGAAATAATTATTAGCTTGAAGATGCATATCTAACAAAAGGGAATAAATAGACTTATTATACGGTATTTACATTAATACGGTTGTGTTTTGCTCTGTATCCAATCAGAAACAGTTATCAGGATATTGACATATGTTTTGCTCTGTATCCAATCAGAAACAGTTATCAGGATATTGACAGATGTTTTGCTCTGTATCCAATCAGAAACAGTTATCAGGATATTAACAGATGGTGTTCCAATTGAGTTACTGATTACTGACGAATTTTCCAATAGGTTCTTTTGGCCATTGTGTTTTCTGTTCTTCGATATACGGATTCTGATTTCCTCTTTGGTATCTTTTGGCCATTGTGTTGTCTGTTCTTTGATATACGGATTCTGATTTCCTCTTTGGTATCTTTTGGCCATTGTGTTGTCTGTTCTTTGATATACGGATCCTGATTTCCTCTTTGGTATCTTTTGGCCATTGTGTTGTCTGTTCTCTGATATACAGATTCTGATTTCCCCTTTGGTATCTTCAAGCTCTTCTTACATCTAATAAAACACCATCGATGGTGTAATGATTATATTGCTCGATAGATCGTGGATTCGAACCCAGGTCGGGTCAAATCAAAGGGCAAATCAAAAACTGTAAAATTGTTATTTGCTGCTTCTCCGATAAGTACGCAACATTTAGTACCTGATGGATGTTGTTTCAGTGATTGACGGAGGAAGTGAGTGAGTGAGTGAGTGAGTGAGTGAGTGAGTGAGTGAGTGAGTGAGTGAGTGAGTGAGTGAGTGAGTGAGTGAGTGAATGAGTGAGTGAGTGAGTGAGTGAGTGAGTGAGTGAGTGAGTGAGTGAGTGTTGCTTAACACCAACGCACCATTTTTAGCTATATCATGACAAGAACAAGTTAATTTTCACTGATATGATAATGAGGTCCGCCTTGTACTAGACCAACACCCTTAGTTGGATTTTTATAGTGCTAGCTGACTAAAACAACAGTCTACCGATAGACATATCCCCCCACTCGGATGCATTATCCTGATTTCGAGCCAACCAGTCTTTGCCCTTTCTCCTTAATTCTGCATGCTTAGTGGAAAAGCAATACATACCAATTTCATATTCTTTGATTATTTGACCCGATCTAACGCACTCGTGTTGTTTCAGTCATCTAGCTATATAAAATCAAACTAATCAGTTATCATAATTATTTCATCGAATAGAACTTCTCCTGCATATTTGGAGACCAACAATCACTCGCTCCAACTTTTAGCATAATGTACACAAACACCGTTCAGATAATAAGGACGGACAGACTGTACATGGTGGTGATATCGATGATAACAGACAACTACTCACAGTGCACTCACTTGTCATTAGATGATTGATTGTCTGGTGCTTAAAACTCAGACAACTACTAACGGTGCACTCACTTGTCATTAGATGATTGATTGTCTGGTGCTTAAAACTTGCCATTAGATGATTTATTGTCTGTTGCCTAAAACTTGTGATTAGATGATTGATTGTCTGTTGGCTAAAACTTGTCATAAGAATTCCTGAAATATTTTTGGTTCAGAAATATACTAATAAAATGAAAAACAAGAAATACAGCAATGTTGCAAAAGTCCCCAATAAAAAATAAGAAAGAGGTAAAATGGATACCCCTAACATATAGAATAAAGTTGTCGTTGCCGTGATCGTATGATAGTTGGATTAACAACTAACTATGCAATCGGTGCCTATCACCAATGATGTTGTGAGTTTGAATCCCGCTCAGGGCAAGGTGTACAACATTATTTGATAAAGTTTGTCAGTGACTTGCGGCAGGTCTATGGTTTTCTCGGGGTCTTCCGGTTTCCTCCACCAATAAAGCTGACCGCCACGATGTGACTGAAATACTGTTGAGAGTGGCGTTAAACACTGTAAAGCGAAACCAATCCACCTCACGTTTATGAAATATGTCGGTCAAGCCCTACTAATTAACAAACGCGATGTGAAATGGATTTGCCTTTGGAAGGACATCTTCGTTATTTTCTATTCTTCAATATAAAGTATGAATATAACAGTTGATTAAATTGAAAACAGAAATAAATTTCATTCATCTGGTAATCAAAGAAGGGAACAAGCTAATACAGCATCATTAGCACAGTTGTTCCAAAATACAATTGAAATATCATAGAAATATTTTTGGTTCAGAATTATACTAATAAAATGAAAGACAAGAAATACAGCAATGTTGCAACAGTCCACAATAAAAAAAAACCTCGTAGAAACAGGCAACATGGATTACCCCTAACATATAGAATAAAGTAGTCTTTGCCGTAATCGTATGATAGTTGGATTAACAACTAACTATGCAATCGCTGCCTATCACCACTGATGTTGTGAGCTTGAATCCCGCTCAGGGCGAGGTGTACAACATTATTTGATCAAGTTTATCAGTGATTTGCGGCAGGTCGATGGTTTTCTCGGGGTCCTCCGGTTCCCTCCACAAATAAAGCTAACCGCCACGATATAACTGAAATAATGTTGCAAGTAGCGTTAAACACTGTAAAGCGAAACCAATCCACCTCACGTTTATGAAATATGTCGGTCAAGCCCTACTAATTCACAAATGCGATGTGAAATGGATTTGTCGTAGCTAGGACATCTTCGTTATGTTCTACTCTTCAATATAAAGTATGAATTTAACAGTTGATTAAATTGAAAACAGAAATCAAATTCATTCATCTGGTAATCAAAGAAAGGTACAAGATAATACAACATCATTAACACAGTTGTTCCAAAATACTATTGAAAAATCGTAACATTAGATATGAAATCGATATCCCTGACACAGATATACATGGCCCATTATTCCTCTGCCTTGGTACAGGACACGTCAACGTAGAGTGAAAGGGTTAAGCTAAGTTTATGGGCCCAAACCTCAAGAGATACAATAAATAAAGGACTTCTGGCCGTATTCTCGGAACATTTAGTACCTGATTGATGTTGTTTGAGTGAGTGAGTGAGTGAGTGCTGCTTAACACCAACTCACCATTTTTAGCAATATCATGACGAGAAAAAAAATTATTTTCAATGAGATGATGATGATGTCCGCTCTGTACTAGACCAACAGGCTTAGTTGGATTTTGATAGTGCTAGTTCACTGAAACAACAGTCTGCGGATAAACATGTCGGCCTACTCGGATGCATTATTTTGATTTCGAGCCAACCAGTCTTTGCCTTTTCTCCTTAATTGTGCATGATTAGCGGAGAAGCAATAAATACCAATTTCATATTCTTTGGTTTGACCCGATCGGAGCTCGAACACCCAATCTAACGCACTCGTGTTGTTTCAGTGATCTAGCTATATAAAATCAAACTAATCAGTTATCATAATTATTTCATCGAATAGAACTTCTTCTTCTGCATATTTATAGACCAACAATCACTCACTCCCGGGTTGCCCAATGAGTTAGGTCGTTGAATCTAACAACTCATACAAACCTACCATCAATACGGCGTGGGTTCGCGCCCTGCTTTATAGATTACAAAAAGGGTGCACTCGACTCGCAGCCGCATGTGATAATGTTTACCAGTTGCTTGCTCATGGTCGGTGGTTCTCTCCGGGTACTCCGGCTTCCTCCACCACTAAAACTGGTCGCCATGATTTAGCTGAAATATTGTTGGAAGTGGCGTTAAAACACCAAAAATCAATCAAATCAACCAACTTTTAACATAATGTTCACAAACACAGTTCAGATAGCAAGGACGGACAGACTGTACATGGTGGTAATATAGAAGATAGCAAACAACTACTACCAGTGCACTCACTTGTCATTAGATGATGATTGTTGCTTAAAACCCAGACAACTACTAACAGTGCACTCACTTGTCATTAGATAATTGATTGTCTGGTTCTTAAAACCCAGACAACTACTAACAGTGCACTCACTTGTCATTAGATGATTGATTATCTGTTGCCTACAACTTGTTATTAGAATTCCTGAAATATTTTTGGTTCTGAAATATACTAATAAAATGAAAGCCAAGAAATACAACAATGTTGCAACAGTTCCACAATAGAAAAAAACTCGTAGAAACAGGTAAAAATGGATACCCTCTAACATATAGAATAAAGTTGTCGTTGCCATGATCGTATGATAGTTGGATTTACAACTAACTATGCAATCGGTGGCTATCACCACTGATGTTGTGAGCTTGAATCCCGCTCAGGGCGAGGTGTACAACATTATTTGATAAAGTTTATCAGTGATTTGCGGCAGGTCGGTGGTTTTCTCGGGGTCTTCCGGTTTTCCCCACCAATAAAGCTGACCGCCACGATGTGACTGAAATACTGTTGAGAGTGGCGTTAAACACCGTAAAGCGAAACCAATCCACCTCACGTTTATCAAATAGGTCGATCAAGCCCTACTAATTCACAATGCGATGTGAAATGGATTTGCCGTATTAATTAGGACATCTTCGTTATGTTCTACTCTTCAATATAAAGTATGAATTTAACAGTTGATTAAATTGAAAACAGAAATAAAATTCATTCATCTGGTAATCAAAGAAAGGTACAACATAATACAACATCATTAGCACAGTTGTTTCAAAATACAATAGAAAAATCATAGAAATAGAGATGAAATCGATGTACCTGACACAGATATACAAGACTCATTATTCCTCTGCCTTGGTACAGTGCACTTCAATGTAGAGGGAAGGGATTAAGTTACGTTTATGGGCCCAAATCTCAAGGGATACATTAAATAAACGGCTGTTGGTTGTATTCTCGGAAAGGATCATGCAATGAAAAAAAAAAAAAATCAGTCAATGTTTATTACAGTTTTCATTTTCAATAATTATATACTAGTCAACAAAAGAAACGATGCAAATATTTTTTCAATATATTTTTATGTTAAAACCAAAACAATTGTTTATTATCATTTACGTCAATGTTTGCGTGAAACGCGTTTATCCTCACAAAATTAAGAAATACATCATGGAAGCCAGAATGTGTTGGGAGTCTTAACATGGATTGGCGGATATTAGTATTTTATCCCGAGCCAGAAGCGAGGGATAAAATTTACTAATATCCACCAATCCATGTTAAAACTCAAAGCACATTCTGGCTTCCATGATTTATTTCGATTCTGATATGTCTAAGAGTACAAATACGGTAGTATGCTTTGATTGGAAGACTGTAATTTATACATACGTTTGCGGAAAATGTCGCACACAATTTATGTAACTCGAATAATACTGCGCCCTCTATCGGCATTATTCGTGTCACAATTTATGCTGCCACTGGAAACGTCAGTCACATTCATCGGCGCATGTGCTAATGAGATAATACGAAGAAATAATTCTGCTTTTTTTTAGCAAAGGGAAAGAGTGAGGTCATTTTAGAACAAGTAATAACAGCCTGTTCCGTTTCGGAATAATTCTGGAAAGTCAATTTTCCGTCCCATGATTGAGTTTACGATGATCGAATTTGGCATTTAAATTACCTGCGGTCATTAATTGTCCTGTCAACAAAAGAAAACAATTTGCCATTCTGAACATTTGAATTTTAACAAGAACGTCAATGCCACGGCTCCGTCAAAATGACTGTGAGCGAATGGTGGGTGTGGTTCAGATTTAAATTACTCACCAGGCCGTTGCAGACCACTTTAATGTGTCAAGAATAACCATTGCAAGGCCACTGATTCGTCTTCGACAAACAAGTAGGACGAATGACTGACTCTGTCACGACAGGCCGCGTGTGACATCACAACGTCAAGTCAGACATTTACGCCTTATTCACCTCCGGAACCGTATGATAACGGCTGAGGACACTGCTCGTACGGCAGGCCGCGTGTGACATCACAACGTCAAGTCAGACATTTACGCCTTATTCACCTTCGGAACCGTATGATAACGGCTGAGGACACTGCTCGTAGAACACCTGGTCTAGCACACATTCGAATTTCGGGTCAGACTATTCGTAGAAGACTATGTGAATCGGGACTCCGAACTAGGCGTCTGGTGGTGGGACCAGTCATTCAACAACACCATAGGACCACGAGACTAGCCTGGGTTCGTGTACGCCGTCGTTGGAGGCTTATCACCTGGCAACACATTATTTTTAGTGATGAATCCCGATTTTCACTTCGTTTTAGCGATGACGTTATCGTGTGTACCGCAGGCGTGTGGAACGTTTTACGGACCAGTGTGTGTACGAATCCGATCGTTTTGGAGGGGGAAGTGTTATGGTCTGGGCCGACATTTGTCATGATGGTCGCACTCAGCTCAAAATTGTTCAAGGAACATTGAATGCCGTAATATACAGAGACGATATTCTTCATCCTATCGTTCTGTCCTTTCTGCAACAGCGAAACTTTGATTACGTCTTTCAACATGACATTGCAAGATGTCACGTGGCTCGTGTTTGTCAAGACTTTCTGAACCAGAATCATATCCGTGTTCTTCCTTGGCCGGCATTATCACCGGATCTGTCACCAATTGAACATTTATGGGATGAACTCGGTAGACGTGTTCGCCACCGTCAAAGTCCATCGGAAACACTACAGGAGCTGCGTGGCGCACTTGTGCACGAGTGGAACAACATCACACAAGCCTTTATCCAACGATCGAAGTTGTCGCTGCTGCAAGAGGTGGTCACACGCGTTACTGAACTCCGCAAACCTCCATACTGCATGACAATTTTTGTCTGTCCACGATTTGGTCTGATAATAATGTTGAGAAATTTTGTTGATATTGCCTTGTTTGCTATGCCCATATGAATCTAAAATATACGATTTTTGTCGATTTTTATTTTCGATGTAAAAAATATTGAGTCCTTGTATCGTTTCTGTTGTTGACTAGTATATAATTCGAATACGGTGTGAAATGATATCCTATTTCTTTATATCAAATTATACTAGTTTAAGCCTGCACTTTTCATTGAAGTGCCTGTACCAAGCCAGGAAGGTGAGCGGTCATGTATTACAGGTATCGATTTTGTCTCTTTCTGTGATTTTTCTATTGGGTTATAGAACTGTATGGTATGTTTTGTTTTTAATATTGTTCACACTGGTAATTCAAAGACAAATATGGAAGGTTCTGAACTTTCGCTGAAAGGGAATAATTCGTGGATATATTTGTCTTCTAACTTTATTTAGTAGAACATAAAATTATTGCTTGCTAAAATGCATTTAAATAAGTTAAACATGAATAATAAACAATTATCAATAAATCAATAACAATAATAAAAAAAAAATTTTTAAAAAGAACAAAAAGTTAGGAAAATATTATTATTTTAATGGCGTGTCATATTACTCAATAAAACAAACAAACAAACACTAAAACAACATATATCAGACTATTAAACTCACATTAAATATCAATAAATGTATAACAATAGTCATCGTAGGCATTGCTAATGTTTCAGAGATCTTGTTTACAATTATAAACATTTATCTCAAGCTGGATTTCCAACGCTATATGTCAATGATTTGAGATGAGAGGTGATTGTTTCCTTTGTTGATATTGGTGGGATTGCTGTTCATCACTGTTTAAACTTTCTTTTCATAACGAAATACATAGCCTGAAACAGTCATTATGGTCAAATACACATTTATGTAAATAAATTTATACAAATATAATGATTTATGTAAAACATAACAAATACATAAAGGGGGCTGTCATGGTTGTAATCATATGGTAGTTGGATTTACAACTACATATGCAATCAGTGCCTATTACCACTGATGTTGTGAGTTCGAATTTCGATCAGGGCAAGATGTACAAGATTATGTGATAAAGTTTGTCAGTGACTTGCGGCAGGTCGGTGGTTTTCTCCGGGTCCTGCAGTTTCCTCCACAAATAAAACTGACCGCCAGGATATAACTGAAATATTGTTGAAAGTGGCGTTAAAACATAATCAAACAAAGAAACAAAATCAAACCAATACATAAATACTTATTGTATGCTAGTATTTCTACTCTGTGCATTCCGAATGTCGAAAATAAATCAGGAATAACTGAACAACGTAGTAATTCACGCATGTGCTTACTCAAAGCTCTGAGGTACAATGTGTGGCATGCGCGTCAAATGTGGTATGTCATCGGTTTGACCCCCAGTGAGCAAACCAATGACTATAACACTGACATTTAGCGCTAATTGTGCAGCATTAATGAGTAAAAACGGAATAATGTGTCAGACTAAAGCGACATGTCTTTATCTGTGGACTGTTGTCTCAGTG
>MJUT01012189.1:77557-112647 GCA_002080005.1 Gigantidas platifrons | reverse complement strand
CACACACACACACACACACACATATATTATTTTTCTGGGTGTTAAAACACATATATACAACACAGACAATAAACAATAACGGAGACTGTATACAATGGTGAAATATAAATACATTATTCTCTATAGATATCAAACCACCAATTCACCAATCAGAGCTTGGAACATTTGATGGACTTAGTTGTATTTTAATACGTCTATGGAGGATTTGATGCATGACCTATAAATACCTAATTTCTTGGGGATGACCGAGCTTTTTTTAGAGTACGTGTTTTCCGTAGCATGGCATTTCACTTCAAGATTTTAAACGTTCGCTGATAATTTGACAGAACGTAGAGGAATCATGTACGTTTCAGAAAATATATGGTCTTGGAAAGATTAAACTTAAGATAAAATGACCAGGTAGTCTCGAAAAAATACACAAATTTAGTAGAAATCCTAAAAGAAATTAATTAATGGTTTTACACATTAAGGCATATTATCTGTTGTTGCTATCATGTTCAAATTATCCTAAGAATGTCACAACAGACACAGACTGACATTTTTCATACAAAAACGTTACAAAATGCATTGTGGTGTCAGATTACATGGTCAAAATGCATGTTATGTAATATTTTGGAATATGGATATACATGGACACCGGGTATTGCAACTCATTTTATTTTTGTTTATGACTTTATAATTATTGGGAATATGTTATTGAATGTGTTTTTGCAGTAGAAGGGCATATAATATTGAACACATGGTTTATATTAAGAATTTTAAAAATTTCATCATGTGGAAGTTTGTCGACTTCAAATATAGAATATGGTGATATCATGATTGGATTTTTTTCAATCCTGTACACATTTTTCCTGGTAAATTTTGATAGTTTCAGTTAGAATACATATACAATGTACTTATAAAATAATATAAGGCTATAGAATGCAGTCTTAATTGAAAAATATGTAGTGAAAACCTGGTAATTTAAGTGATCCCAGAACAATTATTTTGACTGCTTAGCATTTTCTGTTAATTTTTCAAATTGTCAATTTGAATTTCATGTTTTAAGGTATTATTTGGCTGTAAAAGTAAATGTGAAGATCCAGTTTACTTAAACAGTGAAAAATACGATGTGGAAGCATATATTTATTGAGTTTTGGTGGAAAATATAGTTGTGTACCATCAGAAATGCCAAGACTTGAATATCAATAAATCATATATTTGCAAATTTGATGGAATTAGAAGGAATTTCAACTAAAGATCTATATACAAATATTTCATAGTATTTAGCTATCAACTATACAACTGAGGCATATATATGTGTTAAAATTGCTTATTATGTTAGAAATTAGCTTAATAATTGTAATATATAAGAGAATAGGTAAGTTTTGGTATATTACACAATCTGAACTCAGCAGCTGTAAATGGAGATATTTTCATTAAAAATCTTCAAGGGGGTACCTTTGCATTTGAACACTTATACTTGCAAATATCAGACAGCCACATACCTTATGAGGTTTTTGGGGTTGATATTGTCTAAGGAATAGAAATTAGGACAAGACATGGTGAAAGAAGCAAGTTTTGTTGCTCTTTTGGTGTCAAACCACCAATTCACCAATCAGAGCTTGGAACATATAGTCCCTTTTCAAGGAAAAAGTTCCTTCCACTTTGTAGTATTGTGAAAACCACTAAATGGAATGGACTAATTAAAATTGATAATTGAAGTTAAATATATAGGGATTATCTTGAGCCCAAATTTGACGGACTTAGTTGTATTTTAATACGTCTATGGAGGATTCGATGACTGACCTATAAATACTGAATTTCTTGGGAATGACCGAGCTATTTTTAGAATAGGTGTTTTCCGTTGCATGGCATTTCACTGCAAGATTTTAAACATGCCCTGATATTTTGACAGAACGTAGAAGAATCATGTACGTTTCAGAAAATATATGGTCTTGGAAAGGTTAAACTTAAGATAAAATGACCGGGTAGGCTCGAAAAAACACAAATTTAGTAGAAAACCTTAAATAAATGAATTAGTGGTTTTACACCTTTATATAATCGATTAGCTGTTTGTTTACTTCTCGTGTCTGTAATACGTGTAAGGTAGTCATTTTGTCCATCTGTTTCTGTGTTATTGAATCATTCTGACCACAATCATTTAGTACATAGCATATGAAAATGCTTTAGTTTGATTGGATGGTTAGTGTTTACTATTTTTGAACAGCGTATGTTTAATCTTGACAACGGGTGACTATATCTAGCGACGGCACTAATCCATTTTCACGGGCACTATACCTGTGGAATGGATTATCCCGCGTTGTTTTAATATAATTTTGGTAGGATTTATCTCCGTGAAAATAGACGACACCTAATATTGATAATGGAATACATTCTATTATTCTAAAATTGAATTAAATAACTTATCTCTTGCATTCGAAAAAGAATCCTTTCCACAAATTACAATGTATCCCACTTTTATTGTAGAAGGTAAAATAACAGACGCACGATTATTTCATGGTAGTTCAATCTCTTATTTATAACATATTTATACATGTTGCATAGTTCGTATTAACCTAACTCATACCTATTTAATAAAAATGAAACAAACAAATATGTACGTTTGCCGAATGCCCAGGACAGCTAGAAGGACACCGGCTATTTATTAAATAAATATACATAAAATATAAATCAGAAATACATGTTTTACAACATAATTGTATGAAAATTGAAATACGTAAACTCTGTCTTGAACGATCACGCCGATCAGGTAAACCCACAAAAAACGAGTAAACTCGTGTCAAACTACATTCAAAACACAGTCACCAGGACTATATTTAAAATGTGGTGTAAAATAAATCTGGGACCCTCTGTCCAAAACCCAATGCTAGGAAGATCGTCTCGAGAGAAATACTTTGAACAATATTTTTTAAAACCAAATATATGAACAAAAAATTGTAGTGAAAAACTTGAAAATACATAAGTAATAATGATATTTATAAGAAATAATTTTGACTGAATAAAAAATATATATTACATTAATTTAATGTAATTTGAAACTTGACAATACGACTATCGGGTAGAAAGTGAAATACAAGTGACATTCAAATATCACGTGACAATTAATTCAAATGCACCGGTAATACAAATGTTTCCCGCTATACCTTGAACCGCGGGAATATTTAAGTATTAACTTAACTCATAACTATTTAGTAAAAATGAAAAAAAAACAAATATACATGTTTGCCGAATGCCCAGGACAGCTTGAAAAAACACAAAAAAGGGCAGAGAATTTAGGAAAATCATAATCCAAAACCTTGGGATACTGACAATCTCTTCTCAAATGTATCCGCAATGTAGCCATCTTTGCTCAAATCAGACTTCCATCTACCATATCTCTTAATGCATCATTCGTTTACATCAGAACGTGCAGCAGGGATGCACCGCCAGATCGTAAAGAATGTAGACTCAAGTTCAAGTTTGGCTCTACTGATTTAAGTCTTTTCAATATATTTTCTCTAGCTGCCGTGTAGCTGTCTTTTTGTTTTTACAAATAAGTTTGGTTATACCCTTATGCCTATAAATAGTTCTGAAAACGTAAAAATGGGAGCTCAAAACTAACTTAGATAAGGTAACATAATGTCTAAGCATAGAAACTGGATAGGCCAAGGTATTGCCTTTAGAAATTAACACAGCATTGCCCTGTCAGTTTTACTATGAACAATCTTGAGTTTCAAAAAATGATCATGAACAGCGACGTCATTACACTTTAAAGAACTTAATTCATCAAAACGAAGAAATCCGGCAAAGCTTAATACGATCATAGCTAAATCTCTGATAATCATTAAATCATCAGAATCTTTAAATTGGGAACATAATTCAATAATCACTTGACTTGTAACAGGATCTTTCTTATTGACTGGTTTGCCGTTCAGCTTTTTGACTGACTCTTGAGGTGATTGAAATAAATTAATTTTCCGTTGGATCGGAAAAACCATCCAATACATGGGCCCATTTTATAGCATGAGTAGCATTGTTAATGAAATTTGGAGAACACTGTCTGTCTATTAAATGAGTAATATACAAAGCAATATGTATGGGATCTGCGGGTAAATTGTTATAACCATATTCTTTAATAAATACACTCCATCTGTTGAAGCTAGAGAAGTAAGACTTGTTAGTGTTCGTACTTTTAGAGTTCAATAAAAATATGGTCATCTTTCCGGATAAACTGTGTAAAGGATGTGTAGAAGTAACACCACTGGAGATCACTGCCTTTTCAACGTTCCGTCTCAGGTTTATTCCTATAAAATAGAATGACTAAATCAAAATACAATTCTTAAAGCGACCATTTTCAATTTTAATGGATTATCTGCACAAATTTGGTTTTACAGGCTCCTCTGAAAATGCAATCTTTCTGAGATAAATAGTGAATGTCCTTAATGAATTCATGAACAATACCCTTTTTATGTATAATTGGCCAGTAAGGTGCCAGTTTCCAAACAGGGATAATTAATATTCCCTTAGCTGTATCTTGTCTAAGCTTGTTTAATGTTTTTGTGATCATGCTTGGAGGTGGTACCAGCCAATTCATATCATTTCCCCAAAACTGAGAGAAGGCATCGATTTTCTGAGTTCATGGATACCATACATTAGAGTTAAATCTTTCATGGTGATTATTGTAGTGTGATGCAAATCTATCTGTGGTACATTTATCCCATAATTCATTCAGAAAAATGTAAAAAAAAAAAAAAAAATGTCTAACCATCGTGATCTATGACTGCTCAACTGATCAGCGTGATCATTGTGTGTTCTTGGAATCCAATAAGGAGTCAACTGAATATTTTGTGATTCAAAAATAGAGTGAATTTGTGTAGCAGTCTTTTGTAATGTTGTTTTCTTGCTACCTACATTAAGAATGTGTTCAAAATTCTTATTATCTGAATTGATTTTGACTTATTTATTTTCTAATTCATTTGAAAAAGTGTAAATCACTCTTTTAACACATTCTAATTCTCTCCAAGTAGAATGTTTCAATTGTCTCTAAATGAGAATCTAAATCTGAGTTAACAAAACCTCCAAAGCCTACATCTGAGGCGTCACCAAACATTTTACAATCACAAACTTTATTGACTGTCAATGTACTGATTTTTTAACCTTTTGAGTTCAATATCCTACAATTCTTGTCCCAAGATGACAATTCAGTTAAAGCATCTTGTGTTAATCTTACACATGCTTGCCAACTGGCTCTGCCTAAAACGCAGTCATACAACAATCGAGTACTTTGACGTACTGTGTCATCAATCACTGCGTGCATAGGGATAAGCTGACCTACAATACTGGCCAAAAATCTAATACGATATAAGATTTTCCCTTTTTCGACTTGGCACAGGGCATAAGTTAAGCATTTTTCGAGTTTCTGAATTCTCTCTTCTTTGACAAAAATAATACCTTTTTCCGTATCCCAGGTATAACCAAGCCAATCTAATTTCTGACAAGGCGACCAGTGACAGTTGTCGTGAGCAATTAAAAAATCAAAATTTTCCAATTGGTCATTCACCTGTCTACTGCTTTTAACAGCAGTATCATAATCATTTTCTCCCGCTAGACCATCGTCTAAAAACATAATGATTCTTTTGCCTTTAGACCTGAAATCTTTGACTTCTCTCAAAACCTTTGAAAAAATATAACCTGCGGTAGAAATACCAAAAGGGAGAACAGCGAATATGAAATATCGTATTTTACCTTCAAAAAAACCACGCGAAACCTAAATATTGTTGATGTTCTCCGAAAATCTCGATGTGATTGTACGCAGATTTTAAGTCATAACTGAAAAAATACAATCGCCTACATCAAACATTTCTCTAGCAACTTTGTTATCTTCATATTTAAATCTATATTTATGTAAATGAGGGTTGATGTGTCTACAATCAAGTACTAATTAAGGTTTGCTCGACTTGCTAAATGCTATCGTAACCGGATTAACAATTAACGGTATTGTAGAAACTCCCCTGATACATCCTTTGTTCAGTAAATTTGTAATTTCAGAAGCTACAAAATCTTTGTTCTTCAGCGACGATTAATGTAAATTTGCTCTGGTTGTTTTAAACGGTATTTTGTAACCATTCTCAACAATATCTAATATGCATTGATTATCTGTAATCAATCTCCATTCATTTAACCTATTTTTAAACTCCTACCGGTATAATTACAGATTTGTGTACTTGTTAACAAACTGATCAACCTTGACGATTTTGTTTTGTGATATACTATCATTGAAACGACCTGACAATTTTAAAATGTTTGTATTGAATGAAATGATTTTGCTTTCAGTAGTATTTATGTGACTCCGATATAAATTTATCCCACTTGTAAAAGGTGACAAAAAAGTACTTATCTTTGATTTTTTAGAATCTGGACAGCTATCGCCCCAGTGGCCTCTCTTTCCACAGGTACAACACCTCCTTGGTTTGTATTTGCCAGCATTATCCTCCGCCGTCGAACGTTCTTTATTGTACAGAGTTGTCCTTGGACGCCTTTTCGCCTTCTCCGAGTTGGCTTTTCTTTCAGCTTTTGACAATGCTCGATTCATCCGCTTCTCGTCTTCCGAGTTTATCTGCTATGTGGTTGCTTTCGTACTCTTGGACGACTTTCCAGTCTAAATCTGACGAGTCTGCCAGCTTAATCATCTTTTGACGCTCCTGTACTAAACAAATACCTTCAGATATTTTCTCCTTCTGTGAATTCATTTCGGGATTCTCTAGAATTGAACGAGCCTCCTTCAGTTTAGACATATCTTTAACACTGTGTTTGTACTGATTTTCGTTTCCTTTTCGTTGAAAACGAAAATTGTCAGTGACACTTTCCTCTAATTTTATAATCTGGAAATCCGAAATGTCTTTCTGCGATTGTTGAATATTAAATTGAAATGTATTCAACCTGGGATCGATTAAAACAGTCATACTGTTCAATACATTCTGTTTAGTGTTCGAAACGGCTGTTTCAACTTCGTGTATAATATTATTTGACATTGGAGAATTCATCCCGGTGTCCATCTTGACAATACGACTGTCCGGTAGAAAGTGAAATACAAGTGATATTTAAATATAACGTGACAATTAATTCAAACGCATCTTTACTACAAATGTTTCCCGCTAAACCTTGAACCGCGGGAAAATTTAAATATATTGGTGTGAGCTAAAAAAACATGTGATACAAAATCTATTTAATTGGGAAATTAAAAATAATGTTAATTGTAAATTAATTATATTGGAAGCCTGGGTCAAGGTGATATATGTTAAAGGCAGAATAAGACAATAAAGACGGCGATGTTTGGCAATATAAACGCCAACGAATTTACCCAGTGTTTTCCTTTTATCTGCAGAATGAGATGTTATGTACTAAACATATTACTGTCTTCTCCCTCGTGAACAGTTTTCATATAGTGTTCTATGGTGAGGAATAGTGCCCTCGTCGTTGGCGCAGGCACTATACATCACCAGACAACACTATAACACAGTTCCCACAGGATAAGACCATAATATAATAAGATTATGGTGTCATGCATATTGGGTATATTTGTTAGATCTTGTAAGTCATTGATAACAATATAATTTTTATTTTTCCCTTTCTTTTGATAACTGGAGTTATTTTTCTCATATTTGCCAATGGAACATAGGAATATCCAACGTATTTTGGCTCAAAATCATAGACTTCTATTATCTATTATGACTAATATATAATAGCCAGAATATGAACAAGGAGAGAATGGCAGAGTTTCAGCTTTTGTTACTGTTTCATAGTATTTCTGAAAGTTCTTTGTTTTATCATGGGCGAAGACGTGATATATGATATTTTCCCTGGTAACCTAGATGCTCCGTGTTACTTTTGTTATTTCTCTCAACGTGTATTTTATGTAGGATATAAATTACTCTTCCAAAAGAATAGAAGGAAAATACTGACACTTTTTAAATACTTTAAGCCCATTCTGCGTATACAAAAAATGTATTTCAAGGTAATTTTATGACAACTTACACTCCCGTAATGCCTATGCTTTGTAAATATTAATATGTTCCATTAAGAATACTCGCCGTTGATTGGTAATACAAATATACTAGTTTGATTTAAGCTTTGGTGTCAAGACGACTTTATTGCTTACTGGAACATATATGAAAAAAACTGTATCGAATATTAGTATGACTGCAGATATCTCATGATGTTTGAAAAATTCCCCCCTGGGTATTTCCACCGTCCAAAAACCATTTGGTAAATTGATTCTGTAAACCAAGGTAACGTGAATTTAATATATTTCAGACAGAGGGAAAGCGTCCGCATTTTCCAGACATCCATATTTAGCGGAATTTGCCCTAAAGAGGACAAAATCTGCTTGCGTGCAGTTTACCGGAAAGTTCCATCCCTACCAGCTCAATTATGGAAGAAATGACATAGTTTAAGTACTTAAATAAAAATGTTGGTGAGATTCTGCATTTGTTTCAAAGATATATGAATGTCTTTGAAAATTGTCGACAGTCTCCACAAAGGAGGTTATTGCATATTTAGCTGTCCATAAACAACATAATGATAGATAAAGCATTACAAATGGAATAAATATGTATCTCTCATAACTAAGAAAATAAAAATTTGTTCCGACACTATTATGGGCAGAGTAATATTGGCACAGTGGATGTCAAGTGAAATAAGAAACAATCAAGTTGGGCACACGTTGATAAGTCCAATGTCTTAAAGCCTTGCATTTCCATGACATAATTTGGTGTTTTGTGCAGAGTCAAGCACGGCGAATAGTGAAAGATGTTTTGGGCGAAATCTACAGAAAGTAGCACGCGTATTTGGATAAGAGGATTCTCCATACAAACTTTTTGATGCAAATTGTCGAGCTAATCCAATGTACGCTTTGGCAGCATGCTACCGTCGCCTCGTTTCTTCACATCATGTGTGTATGGAACAACTCTCGACTCAAACTTCTCATTCTCTGCTGTTGGTCGACCAGCCATTGTCGTTTCTTATCTGTTACTAATTTGTTTTCATTATTCCCATAGTATGTATGTTGATTTATGATTCTGTTGATACATGTTTCATGGCGCGATATTTTTCTCAAGTTTTTTCGAACTACAACAGTATTGTAGTTTTGGATTTTCCTTTCCTTTGGCTGCTTGCTACTTTAATTTCACTCATTAATGTATAATCATTGCTAACCTTTCGTTTTAAGGCGCCGTTTCCGGTGTGATACCTGCGTAGACTAGATCAGAATATGCTTTGCTTCTTGATGTTTTTGGTAATGACTGCAATTTCGTGTTTATGGCTAAGTTTTTGACCTTTCCTTTTTTCCGTTGCTTGTCGTACCTTTCTAAGAAGTGCTTTATACTTTTCCATTATCATTTTCTGTAGACAGTCTTCGTATTTCTTTCCTTTGACGTTTTATAGTGTTTGTTACTCCAGTCTTGCCAGCTGATAAATCTTAATCTTAAAACTAGAGGCTCACATGAGCCTGTATCGCTCACCCGACATAAACTAAGTCCTCTTAAGAATGTCTGCATGCCGAATACATCTAAGTTACTATTCAAATCCCATAGTGTTCTATGTTAAAACTATGTCTGCTCATGGCAGCCATCATGGATGGAGGTAGTAGTCACCGGACACAATTTTAAAAGTATACTACCCAAGAACCACCCATGCCATATTTGCTTTAAATTGGCTGACTGGTTTCAGAGGGAAGACTTTTAAACAATTTTCCCATAGGGTCCTATGTTAAAACTATGTCCGCTGACTGCGGTCATCTTGGATGGAGGTCGGGCTCACAGGACATAATTTTGAAAGTTGACCACCTATTTTTATGTTTGCTCTAAATTGACTTGCTGGTTTAGAGGAGAAGACTTTTAAACATTTTTTCCATAGGTCCTATGTTAAAACTAAGTCGATTCATGGTGGCCATCTTGAATTTCCGATCAGCAAACGATTCACAAGTTTAGTACAGGATTATCCAATGATCATTCCTGTAAAGTCACAATTCAATTGGCTTAGTGGTTTCTAACAAGAAGATTTTTAAAATTTCGACCAATCATAACACATTATGGGCCCTGGCAGCCATGTTGGATTTCCGATCAGCGCCAAACACAAAAATATTGTATATGACCATCTAATGAACATTTCTGCCAAGATTGGTCCAAATATGTTGCGTGGTTTCAGAAAAAAAGATGAAAATGTGAAATTCCCATAGGGTCAAATGTTAAATTAAGTCGAGTCATGGCGGCCATCTTTGATATGCGATCGGCACAAAAATAACAAATTTAGTAGAGGACTATCCAGTCATCATTTCTGTAATGTGACAATTCCATCGGCTAAGTAGTTTCTGACAAGAAGATTTTCAAAGTTTCAACCAATCAGAACACATTATTGGTCCTGGCGGCCATGTTGTATTTCCGATCTGAACCAAAATAACAAATTTAGTAGAGGACTTTCCAATGAATATTTCTGCCAAATTTGGTCTAAATCAGTTCAGTGGTTTCAAAGAAGAAGAAGAAAGTATGAAAAGTTTACAGACGCGGACGACGACGACGACACAGACGACGACGACGGACGTAAAGTGATGACAAAAGCTCACATGACCCTTTGGGTCAGTTGAGCTAAAAAGTTATTTCCATATATGCGAAATTTTGGGCCACATTCAGACACCTTAAACAATTAAATTATGATTACTCTTTGGTATCTTCAAACTCTTCTTGCAAAAAACAAGAATAAGTAATCAGGGATGAAATTCTGTTAAACCGGAATCTATTAAAAAGTTTGTTTACTTTTAGTTTTTTTTTGGACATTTTGACAAATAACGGAATTTGTAAACATTATATAGAAAAATATACACAGATTACCTGTACTGTTTGTTTGAATTGTTTTCAGCTATACCATTGAGGTACAATTAAATGTCATGTTGAAACACATTCACTACGCTCATTATTGCAAGAAGTCTTATCCATAAACGTAAAAGCAAATATCAAAAATATCAAAAACATAAAATAATACCTTTAACCTAAAAAAAAACCAACAACATCCTTTTATTCATAAATAAAGGGGGCATTAAAAAGAAAGTAAAATACCTCAAAATCAATCTAAATGTACAATTTCAATATATTACTTAAATTGGATGTCAAGACAGATTCAACTTTGTCCGTCTTCTTTTCTCTACTCCTTAAGGGCCCGTAGTGGTAGTGATAGTATGGTACTTGGATTTATAACTACATATGCAATCAGTGCCTATCACCACTAACGTTGTGAGTTTGAATCCCGCTCATGGCGAGGTGTACTCGATACAACATTATGTGATAAAGTTGGTCAGTGAATTGCGACAGGTCGATGGTTTTCTCCGGTTCTCTCCAACAATAAAAGTGACCGCCACGATATAACTGAAATATTGTTGAAAGAGACGTTTAACACCATAACACCAACTCTCTTCTTCTCATTTCCTCACTTTTCGTTTTGGTTCTAACTACTAGGTCTTTCTTTGATAGCTCTCTGGATGGTACATAATAGGCTTTCACTCGCTTTCTCTCTTTAAATATGCTTCTCCTAGTTGTTTCGTTTTCCTCTCTATATTTAGGCTGAATCTCTGCTCAAGATTTAGCCATTGCGACATGTAATGAGAAATTCTAGTGCAATTTGTTTGTATCGTCGGATTTGATTGGTTACTATTCTACGTAAAATCCTCAATCCAAAAGTCGTAACTAACAGGTTCAACTGAAAGGATCCACCATCTTGGAAACGTAAAATCCTACATGTCATATTTACAGAAATACACAAAAATAATTAAAATCCCTACCTTGCAAACTTATTTTAGCTTAAAATTAATCAAAACTGAAGCGTACACGAAACCGAAAAACGTCTGATCTTTACGTTTCAAACTGAAAGTCTTCATATGACGTCATGTTGTTTATGTGCCAAAATCGTCAACAATATTTCGCGGAATTTTAATTTTTGTGATTGTTTGACCTACCCAGGGATATGCAAGAATACATTTTTATGTTCATTATTTCATTAGAATGGAGATAACTGTATTGTATGTGAAAATTTCACGGCATCAATTGTCGATTTAATGGTCGCACATATCCATCAACTC
Organism: Gigantidas platifrons; assembly: GCA_002080005.1. Lineage (NCBI taxonomy): Eukaryota > Metazoa > Mollusca > Bivalvia > Mytilida > Modiolidae > Gigantidas > Gigantidas platifrons. The sequence goes on along the minus strand of MJUT01012189.1, from coordinate 100,541 downwards.
AATTTGCGAGGCTCAAATCCCAAATCGATGCTGTGAAATTTTCAAATACAATACAGTTATCTCCTCAGTGTAAAACAAACCAATTTCAGGATTGTCTCCTCCATAATGTACATTTTTTCAACAACAACAACAAAAAAACAAAAACAAACAAACAGAAAACTATACCGTACGAAACAGTTTCATACGTTAATTTCCAAAAGCGTTTTTTCTATGTGCATAGGTTAATCAACTGGGTAGTACTTGACCGCTATTGCAATATGTAATTTGACATGACTGTCAGTGCGGAAATAGGAAATTTAAACACAGAAAACATCGCAAAACATCTGGTTTTGATAAAAATTAATTTAACCTATTGCAAACCTACCTTTATAATGTCGAAAATATCACACTCCACTGTGAATGCGTCGTCTACAAAACAATCGTCGTCTGCACGCTTTGATATCTAAACTGGAACCGATGACTTATCTAATTTGACACGGACAAATGTTCTGATCGGTCTAAAAAATGCTTTGATAACGAAGGAAACGGTATCGTAGGAAGCAGATATAATCAGATATAGCGTGCAAATAAAAATGTATGGATTTTATCAGATTATCCTATCATTTTATTGATGGTATTTAATAGTTATAATGCAATTTGCTTGTATCGTTGGATTTGATTGGTTACTATTCTAGGTAAATTTCTCAATCTATAAGTCGTAACTAAGGGGCTCAGCTGAAATCATACATGTCACATTTACAACAATACACAAAAATTATTAAAATCCCTACCTTCCAAACTTATTTTAGCTTAAAATCTATCAAAATTGAAGCGTACACGAAACCAAAAAACGTCTGGACCCGGTTGTTCAACTTGTCGTTAACTTAACGCCCCGTTATCTTTATCGTGCCGTTCAATATTCTAACGATGCGTTGCTTAACCTTACGTTAAAATTGTGTTGTTCAACTAAATTTTATCGCATCGTTAGTTAACGGTGGCGTTAAATTTTAACGACAGGTTAGAGAGTATGTTATTACCCATAATTCAAGATTTTAATAAAAAAAAAAGACTTCTCTAAAAAAAAAGATGGCTGACACATGTACAGAAAAGAAAAGAGACTGAAAGAAGAATTTTAGAGAAGCAGAGATCAGTATGATACAGGATGAGGTGGAGAAAAAAATTTCCCTTCTAAATGACAAATTTATCACTTCCAAAGCAAACCAGAAGAAATTGCAAGTATGGTCAGACATTAGTAGGATGGTGCCTGCCCTGGGTGTTGCACAGAGAACACATACGGAGTGCAAAGACAAATGGGGCAATACCAAAAAAGAGGCCAAGAAAGTCTATTCCTTAGCCAGAAAGGAGCAGAGGCAGACAGGTGGTGGTCTAGAAATAAAACTGGTCACACCTGCAATAAATAGGACCATAGACCTATGCAGAGATTCGGCCGCCTTCAATGGCATTGGAGGGTTTCAAATCAGTATAAATGGTAATTTATGTTCATTTATTCATCAATTCATGCTAATCCCTTTTAGATTTTAAAACTCCCATAGTTCTTATAATGTGCAATCTCTAATAATAGCGTGCAATCTCTAATAAGATCGATTAGTGCTTACTCAAAGGTTGTCGTCTGCTCGGAAAGTTTCCATTTTGACGCTCTAGATAATGACCTTAACCTCACAACTGTCAACATGATTTGGTACTAATGTCTTTTCGGCTATATTTAAACCTTATTTCAGGTCTTTGCAAAATCCCAATTCAAAAATATGTTATTGTTTAAATAGTAAAGACATTCAAACAAAGGGAATTGGACAAAAGGCAAAGCCTATATAAATCCTTTCCCACACAAGATGGACAGAGTGATCATAAGATATAAATATACATATAATTTATAATATACATAGTTGAGTAGTTTGCAGTGAGTTAGGGGAGGTAATCCTCCCTCGACAAGATTTGACAAATAGCATTGATTTATATTCCTAATGTGATTTGGGAAGTGAGCCCTCACCAATTCATTAACATAGTAATTGTCAGTACATGTATATCATTATCTTAAATTAATATAATAAACAGCAATTTATAAGTGCCTAAAATATAACATGAATTATAACTGAATCACTGCAAACAGTCTGACCTATTTTCACCACACAAATGTTATTGTTTATTTTATTTAAAATATGAGTACCTTTTTAAAATAAGTATGATTTATTTTTTTCTATTATATTTATACACTTTTTATATATATAATTTGGATTAAATATTTGTTAGGAATGATAGGAATAATAATATGGAGAAAATGTACAGTGAGAGTTTAAGAGAGAAAAAATATGCATATGTGTATTTGAAGTTGAGGTTGTAGAATACGGAACAAAAGTATAAATAAGTAATTAAATAAACAAAAACACACAAAAAAAAAACAAATAATAAATAAATAAGTAAATAAATAAGTAATTAAATAAATGAAAAAATAAGTAAATAGAAAAAAATAGAAGAGAAAAAAATATACAATACAATAGCGGCCAAGTAGTAAAATAGTTGTTATGTTATCAGGAAAATCTTTTAGTATCTAGTAAATATTCTTGGACATATGTAATTATTTTTAAATAATCTTCATCATTTGATTCAGGGTTACCATTAAGCAGGACATCAAGATCAAGATTTTCATATTTCTTTAATTTTCGAAAGAGATCATATATCTGTCTTATATATAAGGGGCACACATAAAAGTAATGAAAGTTATCTTCAATTAGATCTCCACAAGCACATCTGGAGCTATCAGACAAGTGGCTAATGACAAGATGGTGGTTTAAATCACTTGACTCATTCCGAAGTTGACAGTGTATAAAGTTATATTTTCGGATACCAGCTGAAAAGAAAGCCGGACAAGGATGAATATCTTCATTCAGCTTTCTTTTAAAACCTGTGAAACTTACTATATTTTTTATATCATCATCAAGTGAATTCCATTTATCAATAGTATTAGGAATATAGCTATTTTTATAACATGTAGTACGACACTTAGGGGTAGTAAATGCCCTCTGATTTCGTAAATTGTATTCAGTGTTATGATTTGTATATGATAGGATATCTGCAGCAATGTAATCTGGAATGATCCCAGAAATAGCCTTATGGAAGAACAATAATTTGTTCTTCCATCGTCTATTCTGCAGGGAATCCCACCCTAATTCATTATATAATTTCCATTTAGGAGTTCCTTTTCGAAGTCCAGTAACAATCCGAGCAGCATCTAGTTGAATAGACTCGATGAGATCAGATTGCTCCTTTGAACAATTATCCCATATTATGTTGACATATTCTAATATAGGTCTAATAAAACCAATTTAAAGTTTTTCTAGAGATTGTCTGTCAATCTTATTTTTTAAGTATCTCATGATATTAATACGCTTACAGGATCTAGCGTAAATATCCTTTATATGGTCTGCCCACTTGGCATTGGAAGAAAGATTTAAGCCCAACTGTTTGTGCTTAGATATATTATCTAAAGGAATATTATTCATATGGAGGGGAGTGACGTCAATATTGGTTTTTCGGGTAAAATACATAGATTTTGTCTTGTCTGAATTGAAAGTAACACCCCAGTCATTGGCCCACTGGTTTAGATATTCTAAGTCTTGATTTAAAGACTCTGCTGCAGATATCTCATCATCAACAATACAATATAAACAGGTATCATCCGCAAATAATTTTATTTTATTTGCAACAACATCAACTATGTCATTTACAAACAATAAAAATAGAAAAGTTTCCAAAATAGAACCTTGAGGGACACCATCATTAATAGTATTCCAGCTGGAGTAATAACCATTTATTCCCACCCTCTGTTTACAATCTGTTAAGTAACTATTAAACCAGTTATATAGATTTCCCTTAATCCCATATTTTCTTAATTTATTCAAAAGTCCCTTGTGCCAGACACGGTCAAAGGCTTGTGAGACATCACAGAATATAAAGCGCACATCTTTGCCTTTATCTAAATTCTTTACAATTTCATCATAAATAAGAAGGAGCTGGTTAATAGTAGAGTCCTTATTACGAAAACCTGACTGATGATCAGTCAGTATATTATTATCATGTATAAAATTATACAAGTACTTGAATATAATCTTTTCTAATATTTTACTGAAACAGTTTGTAACTGAAATAGGCCTGTAGTTTGTGACATTATCCTAGTCTCCCTTGTCCTTGTAAATAGGAGACACATTAGCAAGTTTCCAATCACTCGGCAAAATTCCCTTTTGCAAACTTTTATTAAATAACAGAGTTAAAGGTGTTACCAGTGATGGGAAAATTGCTTTAAGAAATTTTGGTGGAAGTTTATCAGGTCCAGCTGGTTTATTGACATTAAGAAGTTGGAAATGATCAATCACATCCTGCTCAGTAACAACTATGTCCGACAACTCACAGGGTGCCAGTGGGGGACATCTGGAAGTTCTGGTTCTGTATCAAAAGAAGCGATCGAACTAAAAAAGTTATTCATAGCAGCAGCTTTCTCAATAGGATGTACCAGAATTTCTCCATTAACTTTAATGGGGGTATTCGTGGAACTTATGTTAGTAAACTTACAAACATGTTTTGCTATACGCCACCATTTGCCAGGTGGAATTGATTTATCCACCAAAGAATTATGTAATTTTATCAAATACTGACGTTTAGCTTCGCAGATCATATCAATTACATCATTCCTTAGTTTTCTATATTTTGCCCTGTCTGACTCTAAATTCCTGATTTTTGCTTTTTTATAAACACGGTTACGTCTCCGTATATTAGTTTTTATATTAGTTGTAATCCAAGGCTTGTCCCTGGGTCTGACTAATATATTTCTTTTTGGAATGTATGTATCCATGACATAGTGAGACTCACAATTAACTAAATCATTAAGCTCATTTACATCATCTGAATTATCAAAATGTTCAATCCAGTTAATTTCTTGCAAATACCTACAACCTGATATGTAGTCACCACTGACAAAGTCATAGACTACCTTTGAGTAAGCTCTCTCTCGTGGAATGGAAAAGCTTATTTCAATAAGTGTTGGGCAGTGGTCACTACAGAAATTAGGTAAGACAATGCTGTTTCTTAAGATAGCGGGGTTATTTATAAATATAGGATCTATAAGCGTTGATGATGAGGAGGTTATTCTGGTAGGTTCTTGAATAACATTCTCAATACCATATCTTTGACAAATTCTTGAAATCCTGCTTGCCGGGCCCATTTTCAATAAATCAATATTTATATCACCTACTAAAATAACATTACAGTCAGTATTAACAACATTGTCAACCAAACTATCAAAATGATCCCATGATGTGACAGGTGCATTGGGGGGTCGATAAAAACAGACTAATAAGAATTTGCCATTTTTTGTGATAACTTCAACACAAACGGATTCCAGTTCAGGGATCTCTAGGTCATAGCGACGTTTGGAAATGAGCCCTTCTCTAATGTATATCAAAATTCCAGCCCCTTGATTAATTATCCTGTCTTTTCTAAAGGAATCAGGATTTTGAAAGTTATCTAGTAGTAATTCACTGCTATCTACATTAGTATCAAGTTTGGTTTCCGTTACACATATCATATCATTGTTACCCAGTTCAGTGTAAATATTATCAGTTTTATATCGTAAAGAGTTGGCATTAATACTTGCTATTTGAATATTTTGGTTAATGTAGCAAGTTCTATCTGGACCTGGGTTTGACTCAATATCATGACACTGTATTAACAAAAGCAGTAGTACTAGTACATAAAATGACAAATTGGAGAACCTGATTTTAAAATGTACACATATAAGGACATACAATGCATTTAGAGTTATGTCATCCATTATCAAAATTGAATGGATTCAAATATTTGTTATAGGAAATGTCCTTTTGTAAATAATGCAAACTATTTATGCTTATTGGCCAATTGTTCAATATTAAAACCTGAATGTGTATACAGTTCATACACAAATACTGAGATTTAACAAAAGTAATCATATACAGATTAGATATAACAAGACAGTAACTATGTACAACAAACATGACAAAGAAATAAGTTAATATGGTTGTACAGGTTGAAAACATAATTTACAGTTACATGTAAATAGAGGGGTCGAGAATATACTCATTCTAACTTAGTAAGGCTCATTATTTCACTTTATAAATTGCTTATCTACTTGGGATTCATATTAACAAAGGGAATGCATGTTCTCACGACTAATAATCATCCATAACATTTGCAAAAGTAAACAATACTGAGTCGTAATGGGACATTAATGATGACAAAATTTACATATAGTTTAAAGCGCAGTCACGACTCTGATAAGTAAGCTTGTGCCTGAGTAATCAATGTACAAAGAAGGATAACTCTAGAAGTACCAATTAATATACAATGGACAGCTCAATATTAACTTAGAAAGTACAAAGCGAAAACCACATAGTTGCGATTAAAGTTATCCTAATGTAATTTTAAGAACCGATGTTATTTATTTCAGTTGATTTACCACGGGCTCCATTTACCATTGGTGTTGATGTGAGACCTGACGGCTGAAATGCATGTGCACTTGAATTAAGAGTGGAATTCGGACGACTGTTAGGGTGTGGGCTCTCCTGGTGGATCCACAGTTTTAGAAACTGGGTTAAGTCCTCCTCCGTCTTAACGTGTATGGTTTTGTCATCAGCAATGTTACGAACAAGTATTTTCCCATCATGGGTCCAACAGTTACCAATTAGCTTGTCCCTTTTTAATTGTCGTGTCTTTTTGAATAAGCCTGCGCGTTTTGCAGTGAGAGCTTCGTTGACGTAAAGCTTACTATCAGTGTTCTGATCATTACTGCCTTTCAGATTCTTCTTCTTACTGAATACTAGAGCTCTGTCTCTAAATGAGATGAATCTTATTATTATATCTCGGATTTTTCCAGATTATTTTCACCAACTCGATGTGTTCGACCTATCTCTCTTAATGACAGTTTTCGGTCATTACTACGGAGGATAATGTCATTTATCACCGATAAGACCTTAGAATCTGTGTCTTCATTATTGGTGTTAGATCTTGGTTCTGGAATTCCACTAATTTTCAAGCAGGCTCTCCTCGAGTATTGTTCCATCTCATCAATTCTGTATTCAAGGGAGTCTATGCGACTTTGGAGATGGTCAATTACGTCGGAACGAATTGCATCTACCAAACAATTAATTCCCAAGTGACCTCGATAACATTACTGATGTTTGTTAATTACAATTACCAATTTACTTATGGATTAGTGTCTCTTCATTTCTCTGAACAGGTGCCCGCCTTTAATTTTGTCGATTCTTTTTATCTCCCTTTGCATATGGCTATATACATATCTCTCACTTCGTACCCATTCGTTCGTACCACACCCGTTAACGGCCCAACTGATTGATTTTGTATGGATGATTTGGAATTATTTGACAATATATTTTGACAATTTATATTTGTATAGTTTATGTTGAATATGTAAGATATTTTAAAACAATTTGGTGGTATTTGAATAGTGCTTAGTAACTGGAAAACAGGTTTAATCCGTCTGTGATGATAGTTTCTTGAATGTGGTGTGAGGATCGTATCCATTCAAGTCATTTCGCCCCATTCCGCATATGTCCATTTAAATGTACTTTTTAGTTTTATTTGTGTTGTTTGTCCTTTGTCTATCGTCATTTTGGTGTTTCACGTTTTCAAGTATTCCTACCTTTTTGTACTAAGTATGTACTTATAGGATAATTGCACGAAAATTTGGAAATATTGTCCAAGTAGAATGTTTTATTGAATATTCATGTCAGCCTAGGCAATCCGTTCGGATGCTCGGCGAATACGACGATTCCGTGATAAGACGTTCTCCTGACTTGGAGGAAGAATTCGTACCGCCGATCACGTGACTTCATAAAAAAATCTAGGCATGTTAGCAGTAGACACTGCAGGTAGAAACGGATCGAGGAAAACGATCTCAAAAGTCATCCAGCAAATATTGGTGCGTGGCTCCGGGGTATACATTTGACAGCAGGAAGAAACCCAATCTGGAAAAATATGTAACATTTATCCCATTTCCGACAAAGTTGAAAGACAGGCCATTTGGAACTAAAGATGCCTAGATTTTAGTCACGTGGTGATGGAAGTCACATGACGGTTTTATCTGAATACCAGTATCCCGGAACCGACGTATTGGGCCGACCAGATATTATTTCAACATAACTTTCTGAAATTAATGTTCAAGAAAAGGGTTGGTAAAACTCGTGATAAGAAGTAAATAAAGTTAATTATGTACGAATTTGATCTTACATTTCTGTACCTCCTCAGAACTTGTTTCAAGTATTAATATACATAAATGGATTTTAGCTCACCTTCCTACTATATAAATCCTTGCCGAAGGCAATGTGAGCTTTTGCCACCACTTGGCGTCCGTCGTTCGTTAACTTTTCACATTTCAAATGCAAATTAAATGCCTTATAGCTCAGACCGGGAGGGGGTTCATACCCCACCCTCTACCTGAAGTGAACTTTTTAATGGTTGAGATCCCTACCACTAAACCATATATATGTATGATAAGGGTGACTAGGCAAATTAAATGCCTTGTTGCTGAGGCCCCGGGGGTCATACCACACCCCCTACCTGAGGTGAACTTTTAAATGGTTGAGATCCCCACCGCTAAGCCATATATATTTATGACTACGCAAATTAAATGCCTTGTTGCTGAGGCCCCGGGGGTCATACCACACCCCCTACCTGAGGTGAACTTTTAAATGGTTGAGATCCCCACCGCTAAGCCATATATATTTATGACTACGCAAATTAAATGCATTATAGCTCGTGTCCCTGGGGGGGGCATACCCCACCCGCTACCGGAGGTGAATTTTTTAATGGTTGTGATCCCCACCCCTAAACCATATATATGTATGATCAGGGTGACTAGGCAAATTAAATGCCTTGTAGCTCAGGCCCCGGAGGTCATACCCCACCCCCTACCTCAAGTGAACTTTTTAATGGTTGAGATCCCCGCCCCTAAACCATATATATTTATGATCAGGGTGACTAGGCAAATTAAATGCCTTATAGCTCATGCCCTGGGGAATCATACCCCACCCCTACCTAAAGTGTTAAATGCAAACATGAACAAGTATAAAGACTTTATAACAGGAAGCGGTTACAAACTATCTTAAAGGAATTACGCAGTTTTCGATTTGGTTTCTTGATAATACCACAACCCCTTTGAACACACTCCATTCCTGATTTCTGATATAATTAACTGGTATTGCTCTGTGTAATAAGCCACTACCTTACTTGACTATCTTAATTTTAAAATATAATTTGGTTATAGTTCTTTGATGATAGATTAAACAAATGCTTCAAACTGTAAATAATGTTTTTTTCTTTTTTTTTTTTTTTTATTTTATGTTTATGAATTCATCTCTCCTTTAGGAGGCAATAAAGAATATAATCATGTGATATTTCACTTATTATTTACTTTTTTTAAATCAAATTACAACAGATATGTTATTTCATTTCTCATTAAATTTGTCATTTTCTCTATTTCAATTTTCTTCTTAAATCAATATATTTCATTTCATTTTCATTTTCATTAGATTTTAAATAAACATAGAAAGGGGTGTTTCACTATTTTTTGTTTGTTATTAAATTACAACAACTATATTATTTCATTTCTTATTAAATTTGTCATTTTCTTTATTTCAAAATTTTCTTCTTAAATCATATAATAATAAAATAAATAACTGAACGCGGGCACCTGCTAGTCCCCCCCCTCTTTAAAATTTTGAGAAAAGAAGAAAAAATCTAACCATTTTGATAAAAAGTTGGGACAAATGGCTTTCACCTACGATATTTTCTACGATAGATGGCGTTTATGTACTATCAGTTATACATTCGGAACTCTCCTGGATCGCATCGGAGCTTATCGTTATATTTCCGCCATTACAAGTTGCGATAGACTGGTGGATCATATAAATAACAAATAAGATGTGTGTTAAGTGGGTTAGTGATATGTACAATTATAGAAATGCTATTTATAGGGAATTAATATTGTTTATTAAAGATATACTCATAAACAAACCTCAGCCGTGATGTCAAAATGTTATTTTTGCATGTCTATTGTGAAGTGTTTTTCCCCCTATGTATATATTGTTTTTGGTGACAATCCAACCATTGGATTTCTAAACCAATTTAAAGAATTTATAAATAGTATGCCTCAGTACTGCTGTATTACTGGTTGCACAAATTCTGGGGGTCATGTGTTCCCTTCAGATTCAGAACTGAAGAAAAAATGGAGAGTGGCCATCAAGCGGCTTGATGAAAATTCAAGAAACCTCTACCGGACACCAGTAGCCCTTTTCACAAAAATTCTTACGATAAAAAATTGTCGTAAGTGTAAAACTAAGATTAAAAAGAGTTTCACAAAAATACTTACGATAATCTCAAGTTAAGTGTAAAAATAGTCCTAACTTTACGTGTAAAACTACCCTGTCCTAAGTATAAAATTTTGATCGTACATAAGATAAATTTTGGTCTTATCTTTTAGCGTTTTAAAGTGAAAACAAAAATGAAAAAAGATGGAGTACAGTCGCTTGAATTTCAATGATTTAAATAAAAAAAGAGTAAATAAAAATATAGTATATACAGTCGCCTGAATATCAGTGATTTAAATAAAAAAAAAAAAGAGTAAAAAAAAATATAGTATATACAGTCGCTTGAAATAAATAATAATAATAAAAAAAAAAGAGTACAAAAAATATTTGTTTTATTTAAATCATTGAAATTCAAGCGGCTGTGATTGGCGCTTCGACTTGAAAATAAGAGAGCAATTCATCGTTAGCGCATGTTCTCTTACATAATTACATGTACACATATTGATAAATGTTTATTGAAATGAATGTGGTTTAATACAAACAGACCCTACAAATGACATTGTTGTTTACTCACTTTTTTGGCTTGTCAAATAACAGTCTATAACGATGCATTCCGTACATTTACCTTTTCAATGCAGCAAAGTGTATCGTTTACATGACCAAAAAATTAGGATAATTCCTTTAATTTTAGATTTCAAATTGGGAACGATCGACAATCGAAAATACTACTTGCAAACTTGGGGAGAATTATTCTTTTTCATTATTTTTTTTTCGGATAAAAACAGGAATACGGGATTTTCTTCTAGACATCTACTCCGCTTACAAAAGTTTTGTATGAACAGCTGCTTTAGGACTGGAAGTTTCTGGTTCCAATGATTTCGTTTTGATTTGCCTTTATATTAATATAATTGATTAATTTCTGGCAACGTCGATGAGCATTGAACACTCTGGCAATACATAAACTTGTGTACATTCTTCTGTTATATTAATATTAATATATATAACAGGGATATTTATTCGTCTTCATGATTGATAGATGATAAACATATCTTAATTTGTGTTATCTCAGAAAAATCGGGCTAAATTTTCATCAGTAAAAAAAAGAACAAGCGTTTAATATAATTTTATGTGGGATGGGATTAATTGGAAAAAAAAGGGGGGTGGTAAATATTTTGCTGACAAATAACCGATTAAATTAATTATATGAATAGGGCTTTTTTTCACACTCCAGATGCACTCCCTTAAAAATACTTCTACCAAAAGTAACCACGCGTGGATGATGACGCACAACTCCAAGTAATGATAATTATTATAGATAATTTTAATTTACATGCATTAGAAATGTTCTCCCTATACAGATACGAAAATCATACCCGTTCATATTTTGTGACCGATTCATATATTAGATAAAAATTCAATATAAACATACAAACACATCATAGCATAAAAATCTGCTTATAAATTATTGAATTAGTGCCGGGGATATGTTATAGAATAATTTTATTTAAAAAAAAAAATGTTTTGTTGTACTATCGGGAAATGAAACTCGGTTGCTAAGGAAGATGGTTTATGGTGTTTAACGCCCCTTTCAACAATATATCGGTCAGTTTTATTGGTGAAGAAAACTGGAGTACTCGGAGAAAACCATTAACCTGTCGCAAATCACTGACAAACTTTATCACATAATATTATATCGAGTACACCCAAGGAAGAATTTTTATCGTAAGTGTAATTTTAGTCGTAAGATTAAAATTTGTCGTAAGATAATCTTTGTGTAAAGGACTTAGGAATTGTCGTAGGATAATCTTAAGTGAAAAGCTTAGGATTAAAGTTACGAATTTTTGTGAAAAGGGCTACCTTAAAGTACGACGATTAGCCATCGTGAAACCTGATAAGTTAGGAAGACGTCCGAGCATTTCCACAAACGTTCCGAAGGAATAACTGATAGTACACGAGCGCCACCACGCGTCAATAAGTGCGGGTGTAATCCATTGGAACTATTGATCTGGGACAAATTGACAAAAGTTGGGACGAATTGGTTTGGGACAAATTGGACTTGGGACAATTGACCTGTATCCCTTTGAACACGGATTAACTTTGAGAGGTGACAATAAAGACCAAAATCCTACTTTAACAAAAAAATAATAAAATAAATAACTGAACACGGGCACCTGCTAGTCCACCCTCCCCCTTTACCTTTTTGACGAGCCTACCAAACCCAGGTCAAAATGGTACAATTTTTCATTTTATTAATTTTTAAATCCCTGGTCTGGGCGAAAAAAATAAATATTGTCAGCCAGGTTATGTTTTTTTTTTCTGATAGAAATCCTTTGTACCAGTATCTAGTCAGGGGCAATTTGACTTTTTGACATATCGTATATTACATTTCAATAGCTAGAATAGTATCATCGATGGAACGAATTGGTATAGGATCGAATTGACACGCACACTGGCAATGAATATTAAAGGGAGATAATCAACATAAACAACAGTACGAACTGACAAGGCAGAGAAGAAAAATGCAGCAAAAAGAGTTTTATAATCAAAATAATTACCTTCATGGTCACAAACAGCTTGCACATTAATGCTTGGGTAACTTTTCATATTGATATACGACCCCTCGTCCTCTGATGGCCTTTGAATTCTAACATGTGTTCCGTCGATGCATCCTAGAAAATTTGGAAAGTTCGTCTTTTGGAAAAAGCCATGCCTAATCTTATTTTGCGTATGGTTGTCTGTGGGCCACTTAATGAATTGGTCTTTCCTGGCAATAAGTGCATTCGTCACATTATCCACAACCCTTGACACGGTTCCTTTATTGTATCCAAGTGTATCTGCTATGACCTGTAGGAATGATCCTGAAGCATAGAACCGTAGTGCTATCTTTACTTGGTCTTCAACAGTTAGCCTAGTAGCCTTGTTTGTTGTCCTCTCCAGGTCCTCCCTCAACAAATTTGCAATAAAATTCATTGATTCCTCTCCAAATCTTTCAGATTTGTAAGGTGACAAGCAGTAGCCCTGTAAACTTTTTCCTTCCTATGAAGTGGAGGCATCATCAAAGCGGCCATTTTGAAGTTTGAATGATAACCCGTCGTTAAGAATTTTAACGGAGGTCTGAACCACCGTTAAAATTCATACAAGTTAACGGAGGTTTAACGAAGTGTTGAACAACATATTTAACGTAACGATAAAATTTAACGGAGCGATAATGAATTTAACGACAGCGTTAGTGCTAACGACAAGTTGAACAACCGGGCCCTGATCTTTATGTTTTAAGCTGGAAGTCTCCATATGACGTCATGTTGTTTATGTGCCAAAGTCCCCAACAACATTTCGCCGACTTTTAATTTGTGTGATTTTTAGATCCAGGGATATCCAAGAATACATTTTTATGTTCAGTATTGTATTAGAATGGAGATAACTGTATTGTATTTGAAACTTTCACGGCATCAATTGGAGATTTGATGGTCGGAAATATCCGTTTACTGGCTCCGATAATGCGTCGCTAGTAAGCTCAATTTGCGACCATCAAATCTCCAATTGATGCCGTGAAACTTACAAATAAAATACAGTTATCTCCTAATTATCAAGTAAAGAATATAATTGTTATGAAATATGTGTGTCTTGAAATATAAACGTCACGAAGGAAACAAGGTTATTTTTACAAATGTAAATTCTGAATGAATTCATGTGTATTTCTTGATTTGCACATTTTAAAAAGAGTCGAATGGTATTAAGATTTTAACTAAATGGTATAATTGTAGAAAAGGGTCCCTCCTGGATACAGATTAAATGCTTTTATTCGTGTTATGTATGTTCATAGATAACAGTACCTTCGGAAACAAAGAATGGACGACACTCAAAGTGGTTATTAGTTTAGTTTAACGCCAATTAGAAGTGTTATTTATTATGAGTTGAAGGCAGACTAAACGAGGCGACACGCTTGTGGTATGTTTTCTATATGCAATAAATTTTATGCATTATTTGTTCACGGGTAATATTTGATGAAAAAAAGATTGCATCATGAGTGCAAATAGGTTGCCAAAAAAAGTTGCATACAATTTTTTGATATGGACAAATAGCGAGAAGTCATGTCTAACGGTCTAGATGTATCTACATAGTCATATAAGGGCGAACGAATTAGAGAGTAGTCAATCAAAAACTTCGGATTAATAAACTGGCTGGAAGTTATATTCATTTGTACCAAATGTCTAAAATTGACATGAGCTTACCCACTTGATCAACATGAATCTGTTTGTATAAATTATGCAGCATATCTTCATTAAAGTTATGCATGGTGCGGTTTCCTTTGTTCCTGACTTTTATAATGACGCCACTCTTAATAATTTTCTTTAGAATATCCTGTTTCTGAATTACTTCCGTCTTCAAATCACCGTGATTAACGTCCGGAATGTTTTTGAATAATTCCAAACTATCCACCAAATCTGGATTCCTAGCAGAAATAATGTGCCCAGTTCCACCCTGTCTTTCACTAGATACATTGTCATTAAGAAATAGCTCGTCTTCCGAATTTGCAGACCTAATTGGAGGAAACGCTGCCATAATACAATTGAATTGAAGTATACTGTACAACTGGAGAATGGAAATTTTCATCACATAGTTTAACACGTAAAGCATACTGCACGAAGAAGCCGTGAACTATTGAACTATGTTGTCACCTAAGGCAACAGTCGAACAGACCTTAAATTTATTAACCAATGAATTTCTACTAACACAATATCATGGGACAGCTACTTATTAGTATACATATAGTTATCATATACATTAGTGCAGACATTAAATCACAGACTGACTCCCAAACTTGTAAGGTGCCGTCATTGTCGCGATCACATGGTAGTTGGATTTAGAACTACCTGTGCAATCAGTGCCTGCCACCACTGAAGTTGTGAGCTCAAACCCCGTTCATGGCGGGATGTGCTCGATACAACATTATGTGATAAAGTTTGTCAGTGACTTGCGGCAGGTCGGTGGTTTTCGCCGGGTAGTCTGGTTTCCTCCACCAATAAAACTGACCGCCATGATATAACTGAAATATTGTTGAAAGTGGCGTTAAATACCATAATCAACCCACCCAAACATTCACACCCTTGCCATAGTATACTGACCACGCAAAGAATATTGAAAATACATAATATACTGTTACATCTGCTGAGGCGATACAGACCATAGAAAATCAGACATTACAATAAGTCGACATTATTGATCGTCATCTCCGATTTTTCCCTATATATTTCATGTAAAACCACATGTGTTCAAAAACTGGTAAAGAAATCATTTCTCGGTCACTTTTGCTGACATTTTCGCTCACAAACGCAAAATATTCAGAAGTTTTCCCTCATAAACTACATTATCTTTTTGATTCCTAATTTTTAACTCCTCAGAATTTAAACACACTTATGAATTCTGGAAGGTCAAATACTACAATTATATAGTAGCTTAAGGGTAATAACAAAATTACCGAACACCGAGCAATCATACAAAGTGAAAGTCAAAACTCATAAATCAACAAACAGACAAAATTAGTCAACAACTGGGAAACTGGTAAAACCGCAATGGCCCTGACTTGGTACAGGCATTTCTAAAGAAATGGTGGGTTGAATCAGATTTTACGGCGCCAAACCTCCCGGTTTCATTACGGTTCAAAGGTTCTGGTTGTCACTATAACAGCATTTATAACAATACTGGAACAAAATATGTAATTCAATTTCAATTTCAATTTCAATATTTTATTGATTTTAAATCAAAAGGATTGGATAACAGGCTACGCCTATATATATCCTCTCCAGTAACAAGATGGAAACAAATATAAACAAGAACGTCAAATATATGCAGTATATTAACAACATAGCAGTCCACCAATAGTGCATTCATTTCAATATAAAACCATATAGATTCTCGAATTGTCTGATTCACTCTTAATTATTATGTATTCTGAATATTATGATAAAATAGTCTATAATATCTAAATGTACTATTGGTGGAGTGGCATGTTTTATAATTAATAAAATAATTTAAGTTTATTGGAATAATAAATTTAGTCAGATCAAGTATTCCACCAAGCACAAATTTAGTCTAAGTATTCATGTT
Organism: Gigantidas platifrons; assembly: GCA_002080005.1. NCBI lineage: Eukaryota > Metazoa > Mollusca > Bivalvia > Mytilida > Modiolidae > Gigantidas > Gigantidas platifrons. Next base: position 84,084 of record MJUT01012189.1, on the reverse strand, counting down.
TAATTCTGATGAAAACGTTTTTAATGAAACTATTAATAGACAAAATGTAAAAAGTATATTATAACATATTTGGATTATCAATTGAAGAAATAATTATTGTAAACTTTAAAGAAAACAATAATATACTGGTTTGAAGGTTGTAAGTCAGAAAGAGCAACAGGAGCAACAATTTGGTGGAATGACAGATCAACAATACCCTGAAGATTATATCAAATAGGTACAGTAAATAGTACATATATATAGTACATGGTGCATCTGTTGTAATACTCAATCTCATGAATAAATAAATATATATATATAAATATAAATGTAATAATGGTTACACAGATGATGATAAGGTAATCCTATTCAAATCTTTTAGTTTCAGTTATATATTGTAGTACAGTATTTGTTATATTTATATTTTCCTATAGAGACAGGTCATCGGAACCACAAAGTAGAAAGTCAAGATTGGATAATTGATGAAAATTCCTGAGATCGTTAAATAACTTAGCACGTTCTCTAGCATAAAGTGGACAGACATAAAAATAATGATAAATATTCGCAGTGTCATCTCCACATGCACACCGAGAGCTCTCAGACAAATGTGACAGGTATAGATGATGGTTTAAATTACTAACTTCATTGCGAAGTTGACAATAAATAATATTAAATTTACGAGGACCCGCGGAATAGATCAGAATTAAGTTTTCTCTTGAATATAGAGAGTGACGTCACATTTTGTGTTTCCTGGTCCAAGTTGTTAAATAAATCTAAAACACTCGGGAAAAACTATGTTTATATGATTGAGTATTGGACTTCGGAATATTAAAAAATCTCGGGTTCCTGAGACAATAATTTCCCTCAGTATTAATATAAGCCGTAGCATGCTCTGATACATAACTTGGAAGGTACCCATTCAGGGATTTATACACAAAGATAAGCTTTTGTTTCTTCCGTCTTTCCCTAAGTGAGTCCCATCCTAGTTCGTTATAAAGTTTTAATTTAGATGTGCCTCTTCGCATACCAGTCACTATTCTAGTAGCCTCATATTGCACAGATTCAATTAGATCCGATTCTTGATTCGTACAATTATCCCATATTAAGCTTCCGTATTCCAAAATGGGTCTAATGAACCCAAAATAAAGTTTTTCGAGAGAATTTCTATCAAGGCTATGCTTGAGCATACGTATGATATTTAACCGAGAACAGGCTTTCGAGTAAATTTCATTTACATGGTCTTTCCATACACCCTTTGAATTAAGGTTCAAACCAAGATGTTTGTGCATCGAAGTATTTTCTAAGGCATTATCATTAAGATACAGAGTTGGAATATTGACGTCTTGCTTTCTGGTAAGCAACATTGATTTGGTCTTGGCAGAGTTAAATGTTACTCCCCAGTCAGATTGCCAAGAATAGAGTCTATCAAGATCTGAATTAAGTCACTCGGCAGCTGTTTCATGATTGTCAACAATACAGTAGAGTGAAGTATCATCTGCAAATAGTTTTATTTTATTAGAGACAACATCCACTATATCATTGACAAACAATAAAAACAGATAGGACCCAATATAGATCCCTGTGGGACACCATCATTGATAGAATTCCGCGTAGAATTGTATCCATCCATCCATACACGTTGTTTTCTATCTGACAAGTAACTACGAAACCAATTTAATAATTTATCCATAATGCCATATTTTCTTATTCTGTATAGAAGACCAGAATGCCATACTCGGTCAAATGCCTTAGAAACATCACAAAATATAAATCTAACATCTTTGCCTATATCTAAATTCTTCATAATGTCGTTATATACATGTATAATCAATAGTTGATTAACAGTGGAATCCTTGTGACGAAATCCAGACTGATCATCAGTCAATATATTATTTTGATGTATATAGTTGTGAAGATTTTTGAATATTATTTTTTCCAACATCTTACCAAAACAGTATTATATGGGTCTATAATTACAAGCACTATCACTACCTCCCTTACCTTTAAAAATTGCTGTTACATTTGCCATCTTCCAGTCACTAGGCACAACGCCATAGTATAGAATTTTATTAAATAGAATAGTAAGGTGCTTTACCAATGGCTGGAAAATGGTTTTTAACAGTTTGGGTGGAAGGTTGTCCGGACCACCTGGTTTTGAAATATTAAGTGTTTCAAGCTGATCAATAACTTCCCGCTCGTTAACAACAATATATGAGAGCTCGCAAGGTGCAGGAGGAGGAACATTTGGCAAGTCAGGCTCTGTCTCCAGGGTAGATACTGATGCAAAATAATTGTTTATAGCACATGCTTTTTCTATGGGATGGTATAAAATATCACCATTAACCTTAATAGGACTTTTTACATGATTTACATTTAAAAATTTTGTAACACCCTTGGCAAAACTCCGGACAGTTACCAGCTCCGGTCCGTAAACTACCCTCCACTAGTCACTGCCACCGGCTTTTTTCGTTTCTCCGGATCTCCATACGGTTTGACCCATTGCACTTTCGTTTCTAACAAAATGTAAAATACAAATGGCGTCATGGAAAAGCACTTCAAAGATAATTTATGGTATTTTGATACATTTCACGATACACATATGGATAAAACAAAACTAAATCAATGAATATTATATTAAGTTTTTAAATACCAAGATATATGAATGAATGTCAAGACACACGCAATGAAAAACGTGCATTTTGACTCGGAAAAGGGGGTGGATGTTCTTTTGATAAAATGAAACGATGTCAAAACATAGCATTTTCTGACTAGGTGCACATAATGGGTAAGGAGTATAGGGCATACTCGCTCTTTTTTATTTATGTTATATTACCCCAACATCTAAATTTTCACTATTTTTCTCTATTTATGAAAATTCTGTGATTTTTAAAACAAGATGAAACTGTTGGATCAGACCAACAATACTTACACCTTTATTGACATTATGTATGTCCTTTTGGCAAGATCCCCTCCCAGAGGGTGTGCTTGGGGTAGAATAGGCACCAGGTTTCTCCGTCCTAGAGGCACTAGTGTTCTAAAAGCGGCCATCCCAGCGGGAATTCCGTGGTATAGAAATGGGACCGAGAGCTTCTTCGGCTCGAAGTGGCGTCCGTCGGTTGTGGGGGATGTATAAATTCACAACCAACCCGTTCTTCGAATGAGACGTAAATAAAACCGAGGTTCTGTGTTGAGAGATTGCCATCCTCTTCGCATGTCAAAGCACCCATTGTAACAGCTCATGATGAGTGGTCCATAGGAGACCTGTTGCCCTGGCTAAATTCTCCGTCTCTACCCATCACCTTTCCTTGTTTTGAGTCCCGTGGCGTTTACATTTTTTTGCCCATTGGCCTATCCGTCCCCCGTTTTATATTGATTTATTTTAAACATGTTCTCGCCCTGAATATAGCTGAAAAATTGCTAGCTGGACGTTAAACATCAATCAATCAATCAATCAACCTTTTGGCAATTAGTTTTACTATTTTTACACATGATCTCAGAGACAGAAGACAAAAGGAGAAGGATTAAATGAACAGGACTGATAAAAATCGCGACAAGATTAACAACTTTTTAATGAATATTATAACCTGATGTAATCAGTGTCAATAAATACATAATTTAAAAAAATTAACCATCCTGTGGTGAAGATTAAAATGCATGCACATCTGTAGTTAAAATATAAAATGAAAATGTAGTCCTTTGGCTTTGTACAAGAGATGCTTTTGAAGTACTTATTTGAATGTTTTATTTATCTGTATGTGCACTTTGTGTAACATTACAATCATTATTGCTTATTGCTTCTATAGTACAAGGTAGTACATTTCAATAATGTTGGAAATATGTCAGTTCGAATCTGACTGGAAGCTAAGTAATGATTTGTATATATTATGCTTGATGGGTGTTGAGTCACTTTTGACCAAAATTATATAGGAAAATAAGATTTTTTTGGATGAAAATATATGATAAATATAGGGTAAATTTAAGGTACCCGGTATATTTAGCAAAACATACATGACCACCACCTCTTCTGTAGCCATGCATCACCTCCTTTTTACTGACATATAAAGAAAAAAAACAGTATTATTAATATTAAACTCTAGTTTCCTATTGCTCTTTTCACAAAATAAACAAAAATCAGAGAGTGAAAAAAAATCAACATTTGTCTTTTTCAAAGGACTGAATATGACAACTCCTTTAACACTTTAAAGGACTAATTTTTATATAATGTCTTCGGAAATATATATGATATTTTTTGTGCAGGAAAAGATACCTATTCAACTTTACAAAGTTTGTTGGAATAAATACTCTGTTCATATTTTTTCAATGACTCTAGTCTCTTTCAAAAGATACATACATGTAATAAACTGTGTTTGTCCAAAAGCCCTGAGATTTAACTTGGCATTTTCTATTTTATAAACCATTAAACTTTGTATTCAAGATGCAATTATTCTAAACCAAGAAACTGGTACTGCGTAGGAGACCACTAAAAAAATGGACATGTACCACAAATGACTACAATACTGAAATAAATACGCAATCATGTGAATTTATACCCTAAGAAAATTAATCAATAAAATAGAAAAGTCACATGAATGTACAAGATCAACTAAAAACTATAGAAGTATCAGCATTAATATCTTGTATAGCCTAGTGTTGTGTTTATATGAAATTTCCACTCAATATTAAATAATAATCTGTATTGCATATAAAACCCTTTTGGGTATAGCAATACAAACATAAACTAACATTAAACAGACAATGTATATATACATGTGATCCAACTTTTTTCTCAATACTTTTTGAAAAATCTAGAATTTTGGGATGTAATATAGCAAATGTTAGGCAAATATAGGAAATATAGCAAAATCTTGAAAATATAGGATCACTTGACACCTGCATTTGTCAACTATGCTAGTCAAAAAAAAGTTTTCCAACACTTTATTTTTGTATAGGTTTTATTAGCTCACCTGACCCGAAGGGTCATGTGAGCTATTGCCATCACTTGGCGTCCGTCGTCGTCCGTCGTACGTCGTAAACTTTTTCAAAAATCTTCTCCTCTGACACTACCAGACCAATTGGAGCCAAACTTTGTCTGAATCATTACTAGGGTGTCTAGTTTCAAAATTGTGTCCCGTGAAGCCGTGAACAAACCAAAATGGCCGCTGTTACTAAAAATCGAACATATTGTAAAATTGCGCGATTTTGGTAATAATTCAAAAACCGTTAATAATATAAGAAATCTGAAATGGGGTACAAATGATCAGCACGACAAAATCTAACTACCCTGAAATTTTGAAGAAAATCTGAGTAACCGTCTTGGAGTTATTGCCCTTTTTCCATCAAATTTTCAAAATTTTAATACTTTTCATTTTTTATTTAAAAAACTATAAGAGATAGATGATAAGTTGAAACTGCAAAAGTGTTCAGCATGGCAAGATCTACATACCCTGCAATTGTGAAGAAAATCTAATTACCCATCTTGGAGTCATTGCCCTTTTTCATCAAATTTTCAAAATTATAATACTTTTTGTTCTTTATTTCAAAAACTATAAGAGATAGATGATAAGTTTAAACTGCAAAAATGTGCAGGATGTCAAGGTCTACCTCCCTGCAATTGTGAAAAAAATCTGATTACCCATCTTGGAGTTATTTCTATTTTTTCATCAAATTTTCAAAATTTTAATACTTTTTGTTCTTTATTTCAAAGACTATAAAAGATAGATGATAAGTTGAAACTGCAAAAATGTGCAGCATGTCAAGGTCTACCTCCCTGCAATTGTGAAAAAAATCTGATTACCCGTCTTGGAGTTATTGGCCTTTTTTCATGAAATTTGTAAAATTTTAATACTTTTCGTCTTATATTTCAAAATCTATAAGAGATAAAGGTTGTGTTTAAATTCCAAAAATTTGCAGCATGTTAAGATCTACCTACCCCGCAATATTGAAGTAAATCCCATTACCCATTTTGGAGTTATTACCCTTTTTTCATCAAAATGTTCTAAATTTTAATACTTTCATCTTATATCTCAAAAACTATTACAGATGTTCCAGACCATACGCGTATTTGGACCGTACGCGTACGATCCGGATCGTATGCGTATTTTTTCAAAATACCTATACAGTCGAACCGTACGCGTACGGTCGGACTGTACGCGTACGGTCTGCCTAGTTTTACGATATTATCGAGGTTTCAAAAATATTTTACAAATCAACGTTATTCGAATCTGAGATATATTAAAAACAAGTTAATTATCGGAATTCTACAATTTAGAAATAAATCTAATGTAATCTATTACAAACTTACATATCCTGAATTTAGCATGTTCGTAATAAGTGAACTCTGCTCACTCGCAGTTAACAGAATAGTTTGAAATTGAATAAAGTTATTAAAGTAATCGCCAGTAAACAGAATGTGGGATGAAACATTTCAAGTATATTTAGGAACTTTATAGCAAAAACCATCAAACAGTAACAGTAAGAATACCTATTGTTGATAGGGCATCTGGTGATCTACCACGATTATTGTGTAGGGTTGATGATATTATTGGTAA
>MJUT01012189.1:47598-74017 GCA_002080005.1 Gigantidas platifrons | reverse complement strand
CCCCACACACTCCACCCATAGTAGAGGTCAAAATGTTTTTGTTTGTTTTCTACCCCCCCCCATAAAACGTCAATCCATGAATGTACCAACCCTAATATAATTAGGAATTGTTATATGATTGAGTTTCATAGTGATATTGACATAGACATAGAGTCACTTAGTTTATACACATACATATTGTATGTTTATATTTGTTAATGTACTTATTATTAATGAAAATTCAATGATATTAATGACTGAATGTGGGTTATATACATGTACCAACCCTAATATAATTGGGAATTAAACAAATTTTATGGCAATTATTTGCTGTTCATATATATTATTAGTGTCAATTATAAAGTTGGAGTTGCCTCCACTAGAACATATGACTGAACCTCATAATGATATTGACATAAGAGTCATTTAGTTTATTCACATATAAACTGTATGTTCATATTTGTTAATGTACTTATTATTAATGAAAATTCAATTATATTAATGACTGAATGTGGGTTATATACATGTACCAACCCTAATATAACTGGGAATTGGACAAATATTATGGCAATTATTTGCTGTTCATATTGTATAATTATCTGTCATTATGATTGAATTTCATAATGATATTGACATAAGAGTAACTTAGTTTATACACATATATATTGTGTGTTTATATTTGTTAATGTACTTATTATTAATGAAAACTCAATTATATTAATGACTGAATATGGGTTATATACACTACAGGTACATTCACTTGACACTTGGTTTCAATGCACTGTATATATGCAACTGGTGTAAACATTTTTATATTTTTTAGGCTAGTTGGATTCAACAATAAAATCCGCTTGTTACAATCACTTAAATTATCACTTTTTGTAAGTGATACTCTCCAATTTGAAATGATAAAGACAACTTGCCCCGCCCTTAAAATGGGACTTTGGAATGTAGGAGGCCTAATCAGCAAGCAGTTTAATAAAACAACAGACACTGAATTCCTAAGACAAATTGATAATTTTGATTTATTATTTCTGGTTTAGACTCTTCTAGGGTCGGACCATAATATTTCAAAAATTGGGTCCTACTACTGTAATTTTATTTGCAGCCAAAGACAAACAGATTCTTAAAAGATACAATAAAGATAAAAGATTTGATTCAAGGGGTAAAGATCTCATTGATCTTTGTATCAGTAACCAATTGAGAATTGTTAATGGTCGAGTTCTTGGTGACACATTTGGAAATTTTACATGTTACACATCCCATGGGGCAAGTACAGTGGATTATGTTCTGGTGTCGGAGGGCATCCTAGACCATATATTATATCTTAAGATTAATGTTTTTGTACCTTGTCTCTCTGATTGTCATTGTTTAATACAGTGGTTTATAAGTGCAAAATATAGTAATGAACATGTACACATTGCGAATTGTAACATTATTGAGAAGTCGTCAGGGTACATGTGGTCAGATGAATCTCCATTTTTCTTTCAGGAAGCCTTATCTTCGCCCGAATTGAAAGAACGGCTTTATACAAATAGACTGCAGAAGTGGCTTTATACAAATAGACTGCAGAAGTGGCTTTATACAAATAGACTGCAGAAGTAATGAAAATGAAATAAATAATGCAGCAACTGAATTAGCAAACATTATTATTTCAGCTGCTAATTAATCTCTGAAAAGACGTAATTTCACCAAGAATAAGAAAAAGAACAAAAATAAGAAATATTTTGATACAGATCTACAAATATTAAGAAGAAATCTCACTAATTATGGGAAAAGTTTTTCGAAATATCCATGCGATCCTAGAATTAGGGGTCATTATTTTAAATGTCAAGAGAATATAATAAAATTAGAAAATCTAAATATAGTCTGTATAAAAAATCATTATTACATCAGATTGAAATGTTTCATGATAAGGACCCCAAATAGTATTGGAAACTGATTGAGGGATTAAAAGATACAGAGAAAACAGATACAACATCATCAATATCTACTTCCACTTGGCAATCTCATTTTCAAAATCTTAATAACCCAAAGGATATTTTCAGGAATCGCATTAAGTGGTTAGAGGATAAACTTAGCCAACTTGAAAAGATCAAATGTTTTAGATATTGATGGTAAAATTACTGAAGCTGAGATTAGTTCAGCCATTAAAGAGATGAAAAGTAACAAATCACCAGGACTAGACAATATAAGAAATGAAATGCTTAAAAGCGGACAGTCTTTTTTAATTCCATGCCTTCATAAACTTTTTAATAACTGTTTTACAATGTGTTATTACCCTGAAAATTGGACACATGGATATATTACTCCAATCCATAAAGGGAACGATCCATCAGATCCGAATAATTATAGGGGTATAAGGATAACAAATTCCCTCTGTCAATTATTTAATAGAATTCTTGACAACCGTTTAACTAAGTTCCTAGATAAACACCATGTGATCAATGAAAGCCAAATGGGGCTTACATAAAAAGCTGGGACATCTGACCACATGTTTATCCTGAAGACCATAATTGATAAATACTGCAATAATAAAGATGGCAGGGTGTTTGCCTGATTTGTTGACTTTCAAAAAGCCTTTGCTACGGTTATACATACAGGAATCAAAATAAAACTTTTAGAAAATGGCATTGGACACCATTTTTATAATATTATCAAGAGTATATACTCTCAAAGTAAGTCATGTGTAAGACTAAATAATACACTCACATATTTTTTTGGTAACTATGTTGGAGTAAAGCAAGGGGAAAACTTATGTCCTAACTTATTCAAAATCTTTATCAATGATCTACCAGACTATCTGATGAATACCACCGACCCCATCTTTATAAATAAACGATCTGTCCATTGCCTACTTTATACTGACAATGTAATTTTACTGTCATCTACATCACAAGGACTCCAGAATAAATTAAAGTATGCTGTAACGATTGGTGTCTTAATATAAATATCACTAAAACAAAAGTATTGGTGTTCAACAAGGCAGGCAGACACTTTAAACAGAAGTTCTTATTTAATGGTAATGAAATTAAATGTGTTTCTCAGCATAAATACCTAGGAATTAAATTTTGTGCACCAGGATCATTCTCTCCTGCTCAAAAGGAACTATATATTAAAGCCCTTAAAGGGTATTATAAGCTACGCAGAGACTTTATTTCATTTGGACCAAACGTTAAAAACAGTAGTCATGTTTTTGACCATACCGTTAAACCTATTCTACTTTATGGTTCAGAAGTATGGGGTTACTTTAATCCATTTAAGAAAAGGCTTCAATCAAATGATTTAGTCCTAAACCAGATTTACCTTAACTTAGAAATAGAAAAATTACATATTAAATTCAGTAAATATATATTGGGGGTTAATAAACGAGCAACAAATTTTGCAAGACTTTCAGAGTTAGGTCGATTCCCACTTCATTTTGATATTATCAAATCAATGATTCGTCATTGGTATAGACTAGAACACTTAGATTCTAACTTTACCTTGTTAAAAGATGCATATGAAGAATCAAAAAAATTATTTGAAATCGAAATCCCCTCTTGGTATGGTTCAATAACATTACTTATTAAAAATATTAGAGGAATAAAAGAATTATCTAATGTGTCCGAACATAAATTCAAATCTTCTTATAAAGATGTCATATATCAAGTCCATAAAGAGAATTGGGAAAAACAAATGTTAAAACATTCAGAAGGTAAACTATGTAACTACAGCAAATTCAAAACAAACTTTGGACTTGAAAAATATTTATGTATATTGAAATCCTTTGAGCAGAGGAGAAATTTTACTAGGTTTCGTATTTCATCACACAGATTACAAATTGAGAGGGGGCGATATCAGGGTGCTCTCCGACAGGACAGACTTTGCCTCCGTTGCACTTCTGGTGAGGTAGATGATGGGAAACATTTTCTAATATCATGTTCTACATGTCCTGAAATAAGAACAGAAATGTTCAGCAGGATCAATAATATCTGTCAAAACTTGTATGTCCTCAATCCAGAACAGAAATTATATTGGCTTCTTTATAATGAAAATGGGGAAATTTTAGCCAGTATTTGTAATTTGATAAAACAAAACACAATATAATTAAATAATTGCTCATTGACTCCCTAATTAATTGCCCCCACCCCCCTTTTAATACAGATTTCTATGTTTATTTTTGTAGAAAAAAATGCATTTAATTTTCTGAAAAGTATATGTTGGCCATTGTTGTATTTTTGGATGCACGACTACCCAACAATTTAACAGGCATATGATCTTGTACCCGTATGAATGTAATGCTTAGTTATTTTTTACAATTCTACAAATTTGTTCTGATGTTGCCTCTCTCTTGTATCGTTGTTTATATAAATTTTCAAAATTAACCATTTACACTTGGTAGACAATTCTGATATTAATTTTATATATCCACTGGTGGAAGAATTATACTCTCATAATGTGGAAGTCAAATTAACTGTGTATTCAATGGCATTAAAACTGAACATGTTGTTTTGCTGTGTGCTTTCATATGAATAGAATATAATAGAATACATTTTATTGCCTAATCATAGGGCCCACATGAGGCATCATTAACAATACAAACATTCATGATTGATAAATGAGACATACACAAAAAAAAGACATAGTTAGGGGTTTTTATATTTCTAAAAATATAAATATAATTATTTAGTGGATCATGTTCTGGTTTGTCCCCCGCATCTCACAACCAGTGTGAAACTTTACATATGTTACACATTCCCTAACAAGCAGAAAACCTGCTAAAACACAAAGGGACGGTGCTTCTGACACACCCGTCTATTAATTGCATTTTCTCACCTTTATACAATAAATAATTATATATAATATTAATACTTATTATATACTATATATAAATAAAAAGATATATTAATTATTATATCTATTATTATTATTATTATTCATTCGGATGTGTCACCTCGTGTTAAGATCAGGAGAACTAGTTGGAGGAAATATGCCATCATGTTATTGCTCAATTACAGAGTGCACCAAGCGACAGTGCAAAGGCAAGTTAAAATGAATTCAGAAGAAATTCAGATCAAACCCAGTAATATGTGTTTTTCTTTAGATTTTATTCTATTTATTTAGAAATATTATAAATTTATATTATATTTCTCCTTTCTAAACATGTCAGCCCGTGCACAGTGCAAATGAGCAATTATTTAATTATATTGTGCTTTGTTTTATCAAATTACAAATACTGGCTAAAATTTCCTCATTTTCATTATTAAGAAGCCAATATAATTTCTGTTCTGGATTGAGGACATAAAAGTTTTGACAGATATTATTGATCCTGCTGAACATTTCTGTTCTTATTTCAGGACATGTAGAACATGGTATTAGAAAATGTTTCTTATCATCTACCTCACCAGAAGTGCAACGGGGACAAAGTATGTCCTGTCGGAGAGCACCCTGATATCGCCCCCTCTCAATTTGTAATCTGTGTGATGAAATACGAAACCTAGTAAAATTTCTCCTCTGCTCAAAGAATTTCAATATACATAAATATTTTTCAAGTCCAAAGTTTGTTTTGAATTTGCTGTAGTTACATAGTTTACCTTCTGAATGTTTTAACATTTGTTTTTCCCAATTATCTTTATGGACTTGATATATGACATCTTTATAAGAAGATTTGAATTTATGTTCGGACACATTAGATAATTCTTTTATTCCTCTAATATTTTTAATAAGTAATGTTATTGAACCATACCAAGAGGGGATTTTGATTTCAAATAATTTTTTTGATTCTTCATATGCATCTTTTAACAAGGTAAAGTTAGAATCTAAGTGTTCTAGTCTATACCAATGACGAATCATTGATTTGATAATATCAAAATGAAGTGGGAATCGACCTAACTCTGAAAGTCTTGCAAAATTTGTTGCTCGTTTATTAACCCCCAATATATATTTACTGAATTTAATATGTAATTTTTCTATTTCTAAGTTAAGGTAAATCTGGTTTAGGACTAAATCATTTGATTGAAGCCTTTTCTTAAATGGATTAAAGTAACCCCATACTTCTGAACCATAAAGTAGAATAGGTTTAACGGTATGGTCAAAAACATGACTACTGTTTTTAACGTTTGGTCCAAATGAAATAAAGTCTCTGCGTAGCTTATAATACCCTTTAAGGGCTTTACTATATAGTTCCTTTTGAGCAGGAGAGAATGATCCTGATGCACAAAATTTTATTCCTAGGTATTTATGCTGAGAAACACATTTAATATCATTACCATTAAATAAGAACTTCTGTTTAAAGTGTCTGCCTGCCTTGTTGAACACCAAAACTTTTGTTTTAGTGATATTTATATTAAGACACCAATCGTTACAGCATACATTCAGTTTATTTAATTATTCTGGAGTCCTTGTGATGTAGATGACAGTAAAATTACATTGTCAGTATAAAGTAGGCAATGGACAGATCGTTTATTTATAAAGATGGGGTCGGTGGTATTCATCAGATAGTCTGGTAGATCATTGATAAAGATTTTGAATAAGTTAGGACATAAGTTTGCCCCTTGCTTTACTCCTACATAGTTACCAAAACAATCTGTGAGTGTATTATTGAGGCCGATGGGTGTTCAGCTTGACTATTATCTGATGCCCTTGTCACAATTAATTCAAAGACAGAAACCGTATGAAAATCAGATGGAATATAGAAATTGTGTATATTTTCCCATTTACTAAATTGTCTAATATTGGGATTTTGCACTTTTTTGACGCTCCTTTCGGTGTAGTTTATCTCGAAAAGCATATTAAATAGAAGAAAGCCGTCGACATTTTATCATAAGCTGTTAATCCATTAAAATCAAAGATAAAAAACACATCAAAATATAATGCAAAATTCTACATAAAAATATACCTTCAAAATATGCGAGATTTCAGACTATGGGCCCCTTGTAAACCTTTCATCGAAATATCTAATTTTTGATGGCGCATCAATAAAGATGTCTGCTTAATGTCAGTTTATGTTTGCATGTACATGTATTGCTATACCCGAAAGGGTTTTATATGCAATAAAGATGATTAAAAACTTAGATAACGTTAGGCTATTGTATTTCAACACAATAATTTAAAAAATCTGAATAATAAACCTCAGTATAGATTTCATTACGTATAATCGTGCATTTCAAAATTGATTGGAAATCGACGTTCAAAAATAAATTATTTATGAAATGTGTGAATATAAATTGGATATTTACTATTATATCAATAAACTATAATTCATGCCATATCTGTGAAATCTTTAATTCAAAAACAATCGTGACTGATATGTAATTATATGACTGCGCATTCGACCTTTTATGTGGGCAATTAAAACGGTATCTATCAATTATGAAATTTTCACTCACAAACAGAATTGTTTTTGACGTTTTTCTTTATAATGTTTGTGATTTACGATTTAAAAAAAAAACACGATTGAAAAACAACTCTTTAATTTGAACGTAGCTGAATTTAGTACTGCGTTGACTACTATTTTACCTATATTATTACTTAGTAATGATATGCATCAAAATCCCGGAGCAGACACTTCCAGATACCAGGCTTGTAATTTATCTGTTGTAAACTTAAATGTCAACTCTGTTAGAAATAAAACAGATTTGATTTACACTGAACTTGGTGATCATGATATTAATACCTATCACCACAAACGTAGTGACTTCGAATCCCGCCAATGGCGAAGTGTACTCGTTACAACATTATGCGATAAAGTTTGTCAGGGACTTGCGGCAGGTCGGTGGTTTTCTCCGAGTACTCGGGTTTTCTCCACAAATAAAACTGACCGCCACGATATAACTGAAATATTGTTGAAGGTGGCGTTAAATATCATAACCCTAACCCCTAATCAGCTGTTGAGTACATTAGAATGGGTTACTAGGAAATATTCTAAGAATGTAACTATATTGTGAAATCGTAAGATGGGATTATGAAGAGGGGAAGATTGGTATTCCATTAAGCGGTTTATTTCTATTTTTGTGCCTGTCCCACGCCAGAACCTGCATTTCCAACGTCATATGTCGTGGTGTTTTTTTTTTAGTTCAGTGAGTGAAGATTAGAGGTGATTATTTGTTTTGTTCATATTTGTAGAATTGTTGTCATACTCTGTTTAAACATTCTTTTCATGACAACAGAATTATTTTCGATATTGTTTTATACGTATTTTTATAAAGTATATCATATTTGTACAATGACCGAGTGGTTCATACCTTTCAATATTCTTTCAGGATCTTAAGAAACAAATGGGGAAAACCTGTACGCATTGATGGAGATGGAGATGAAGTATTAGACTTTCTATTGAAAACAGTCTTACCGAAGGCCGATGAAATTACACACAATAGGATGTTACCTGGTCAGAAAAATACAGGAATAATGGGATATTCACTCGGGGGATTAATGGCATGCCATGCTGCATGGACACGCCATTCTGACTTCGGTATGGCTGATTGTCAAAGCCCGTCACTATGGTGGCCATTGAATAACGTCACCTTTTTAGAGTGTGAATTTGATTTCATTAATATAACACTTAAAGATGAAACCCTGAAAAGAAATAGATATATACAGAACATTTTGTTGGATGCAGGTAAGTGAATTGTATAAAAGGATGGAGCGAGGGTTATGGGTGTGGTGTTTAACTTTCAATAGTATTTCAATTATATCGTGGCGGTCAGTTTTATTGGTGGAGGAAACCAGAGAAAACCACCGACCTGTCGCAAGTCACTGACAGACAAATTTTATCACATAATATTATATCGAGTACATCTCGCCATGAACGGGGTTTGAACTCACAACTTAGGCACTGATTGCACAAGTAGTTGTAAATCCACAACTACTATACAATCACGACCACGGTGTCCCCTAGGAAGAAGAGAAACAGATGGACAATGGATATGGATAAAGAATAAGCCAAAAATATTATATTTTCATGTTTTGAATTACAATTTGTGAACAGAATTACATGTTCTGTTTAATTGATTGACTTGTTAATCGTCAAGTGTGGAGCATTTAATTACATTCATGACGAATACAAGTGTTCGAACATTAAACTAAGTAGGTCAAAGGGTGGGGTAACGATTGGATGATTGTGATTGGTACGAGTAAAAAGGGGATATGATAAGAAGGGAATATGTTGCCTTATAACCACCCAGTAACGACCACTTGCACAATACTGTTACTCGCTGGAGGCTGCTGAAAATTGCATTTAACGTGTATTGGGTGTTTCATACTCAATAGACGAGGTACTCATTGAGATGTCCCCATAATGTGCAGCTGTACATTTATTTATTCCTTTGCAACAAGCGGAGGCACCTCCAGATGAATGGATTGTACCTCACAGCAGATGTTCTAGGTTTTACTGGTAAAGATTCGCATGGATCAAACCCAAAACTACTCTGCGGGTGGCGGGTATGTTTGGTCTCTCGATGTGGGGTTTGTCAGGTTGTATTACGGAAAGTCTAGCCGTGCGCCATAGTGGGTAGCGTGTTTGGAGAGTCATACCCCAGGCCTATTGTAGAATTTTAAAAAGTGTAGACGCATTGTGTTTACAATTCAAGAGAATTCGTCAACAACAACTTAGGTTATCACACGGTAATAATTTTTATCTACAGAAGGACGACAACGCCATTAAAGGTGTTGTTATATAACCTTAAGTGTCAGAAAAGGTATTATTAATCGACTACAACTTTTGATTAGCCAACAAAAAATAATAAAAATACGACTTGATGAGTTAACAATCATAGCACTTGCAGAAACTATTTTAATAAAACAAGTGCATTTTATCGTAACACACCTTCCTAATAACCACATCGGTGGTGTAAATGATTAGCGTACTCGTCACGGGTGCGATAGAACGTGGATTCGAGCTCCGATCGGGTTAAACCAAAGATTATAAAATTGGTATTTGTTGCTTCTCCGCTAAGCACCCAGCATTAGAGAAAGAACAAAGACTGATTAATGTGTCCGAGTGGAGCGACATGTCTATCCACTGACAGTTGTTTCAGTGAGCTACATTTGTAGGCACAATAAAAATCCAACTAAGCGTGTGTGTCTAGTACAAATCGGACCTCATCATCATCACATTGAAACCTATCTTGTTCTCGCCATCATATAGCTGAGTTGGCGCTAAACAACAATCACCCACTCATATTCCTAATGCCGATGTACGGATATGCATTATATCAACAAGTTTAATGTATTAGACCATACTATGACTGAAATGCAGAACAGAAATAACAGCGCTGTTCCTTTTCTTGAATTTATGTCAAAGTGCAATGTTGAATAGTCTCGCATGTTGATTTACATCCATATCTTTTCTTTCAAATATTCTCTTGTTACTTTTATGCATCTTCTTATTAAGGTCCATTGAGTTATGATATTGTAAATATTCCTTATCAGTATTCAACTTTTGCTAGAACTTGGTATTTGGATATTAAAAGTTCTTATGAAGCTTAAGTATTTTTAACTATATTTTTACAGGTAATGCCGAAAACATTTAATCCATATAGATTAACTCAGTCCACAGTGGAGGCTGCACTAGAAATATCAAGGTTGACTAATTTTGAGCTAAATCAAAATGTATGGGCGAATATATATCCTAACGCTACACACTCCGGAACGGAATGGGCACATCGATTTTGGACACCCCTTAAAACATTACTACAATCTGACGGAGCATTAAGGATACCTGCTGATGTAATTGATAATAGTATATGTGATATGAGCGAAACAGTGAACCATTCTCCCACTAAGCTACTGTGTTTTCTTATTTTACAAATAGTTTTAGTCATACACCTAATATAAAACCCTTCACTACCTTCAGAAAGTATTACAGTCGCACAAACCATTCACAACCTTGATACTAATAGAAGTCACACAAACCTTACAAAATATCCATTAGTATAGTAGTCACACAGACTCTATACAAACTATAGATTTATATTGTCATTGTTACAAGTAGGTACTGATATTTTCGTTTTATCATGGTATTCTATTCAGACAAATGTAGAAAATAAGAGTTCAAGGTGTATTCTTAAACACAAAACGAAAGTTAGCAAAAAGGCAGTAAAACACAAAACAACCGACATACAACGCGTATAGAACAACACACAGACAACAAAGCAAAAGAGAATCCATATACATGTACAACATTTACAAAACATCAACGACAACAAAAGAAAGGATAACCCACATACAGCCAACACAAAGACAACAAAACAAGAAGAAGAATCCACATAGATGATACCGCATAGACAAAATCGAAAAAGAAAAAAAAACAACCCACATATATATAACATCACAAAGAAAACAATGACAAAAAACCCAAAAGCCTAAAAAAAACAACAACAAACAAAACTACAACAAAAGACAGCTCACTTATATAAAGCATCACGGAGAAAACAATGAAGAATTCAACGCAACTATTAGGAAAACCAAGAAACAACGCACATACAAAACAAAGCATTAGATAATCCACAATTTAGCTATGTAAAACAAAGAGAACAACACAAAGGACACGAAACATACAACAAAACGTTGGAAGAATCGCCATACGAAATTACCCAAGATAATAAAACAAGGAACACTAAACATACAATACAACTCGAATATAACAAAACGTTTGGAGAATCACCATAAGAAACTACACAAGATAATAAAACAAACAAAGGACACTGAAATACAACTGGAATACAACAAAACGATGAAGAATCGACATACGAAACTACACAAGATAATAAAACAGAACAAACAGAACAAAACAAAGAACAATGAATATACAATACAACAAAACGATGAGGAATCGACCTACGAAACTGCCCACGATAATAAAACAGAACAAAGAAAACAAACCGAAGGGTATTGGACATATAATACAAACAAATGAAAGGAGGGGGATTGACATACAAAATTACTCAAGATAACAAAACAGAACTCAGAGAACAAAACAAAGAACACTGAACATACAATGCAAGTGGAATATAACAAGCGATGGGGAATCGACATATGAAACTACCCAATATAACAACACAGAACCACGGACATCACAACACTTAGAAAACAAAACAATGGATAAAGCGCATACAACGCAACACAAAGTGAACCCTTATAAAACAATTATTCGTGGTGAAACATAGGTTTCAGGAAGTCTATATTCCTGGCGCTCCACGGGTAGAATTGGTCGTATATCTTTTAATCATCCAGCTACAGAAATCAGACGTTTAAGAAATATAATACATAAAATGATAATTTTGAATCCTTTATAACGAGGAAATGTTTCCGAATACAATAATACATGTTTGGTTGTTTTGGTTTTTTATTTTGACTACAATATCATAATCTTGACGACATTCAGTATAATAGAATGGCGAATGGAATGAATTCTTGACGTTGACATTCAGTGAAATGAAAATGATAATGAATGAGACCTTCAATAAAATAGAATCGATACTGGAATCAGATATTTAATATTATATAATAACAAGTTAAACTGGGCATACAATATTAAGCAAGTATATATTAACAAAATCATAGGTGCAGCATAAAACAGCTAAAAATGTGAAAAAAATAAAGAAAAAAGTACCAAATTATTCATTTGAAAACAATGAAATGGAACAGAGATATAAAACCATAATTTTTTTTTTAGAACTGTTTGATATATTGTGACATTTCTTAAATGTACATGTTTTGTGAAATATTTATCATGCACTTATTATATTTCATATAATGAATTAAATAGTTATGTCTCTCCAGTGTACATTTCTAAAGGAGGCAGTTGCTATGGGGGTCATTCCTTATTATTCTTTATTGATGTTCAATACACATCTAAAATTGGTTTGTGGTCATGTATATTCAATCATAATGGTGGTGGAGGGGTTAGGTTGCTCACCTCGACTACTATAAGCCGTGAGTTAGAGCTCCGGTCGAGTAGGAACAAAAGACTATATCACATGATATTGACTGATTGATTGATTGATTATTGTTTAACGTTTAGTGAGCAGTATTTTAGCTATATTCAGGACGATAACAAGCTGAATAATATATAGATACTGTATGTAGAAATGAGGGAAGGGATGGGTCAAACCGGTCAACGACGTTTGACGCCACTCAAAAAGATGGAGAGTTGGGTAGGGACGACAAATCTAGAAGATACCAAAGGGGTAATCAGAATCCGCAAGACGAAGGCCAGACAACGCAATGGATAAACAGCGATCTACGAACATACACATAAAACTAACAATCGAGTAACACGAACCCCACTAAAACCAGGGGTGAACTCAGGTACCCCGAAAGGGCAAATAGGTGATTTTGTCCTTTGCACAAATCGAACCAGATCAGTGGTATAATGGCTAGCGGGCTTACCTCTAGTGCAGTAGATCGTGGATTCGAGCCCCGGTCGGGTTATGCCAAAATGTGTCCGAGTTGAGCGACATGTCTAACCATGGACTGTTGTTTCAGTGATAATGCAACAATACATTCCAACTAAAGATGTTAGTCTAGTACAGAACAGGCATAATCATCTCACCGAAATATAACTTGTTCTTGTCATGATATATCGGAAATGTTACCCACTTAATCCGATTTGTTTACAAATGTCACATGCAACACAATGTTTAAAGACAATTGTTATATAATAAAATATTTATTAGCTAATATAAGTTCTAAATATATGGTGTTATCTATTTCTTTTTCTTTTATTTGTACCTATAACCCGAGTTTTATACACGATGTAGTAGCTAAAATGATGCTAAAGTTGGCGTTAAACACCAATAAATCAACCAATCTGTTGGCGTTCACTCACTCAAAACAAATAGTAAAAACGGTATATGTAAGCCCTAAATAATGTACATTATTAAAACTAATGTAAACCGTGGCGGGTATGAAATATAAACGTAGACATCTAATTTAATGCACACGATGTGGTTCTGCCAAGTCAGAGTTCTTCGTCGTTATTTGATTAAAATCAATAGCATTAGTTGTAAAATACACATGGCTAGTATACAAAAAAGATGCCAGCATAGTTAATGTACAAAACACTACCGACACGAGCCATGTATTTCGCTGTTGGCGATCAGAAGGAAGGGAAATCTACTTATGGAGCTAGCAATCGTGCATACAGAATCGAATTTGGAGTAGATGTGTAACCATCACATGTATTACGATAGGTATAAAGCTGGCATTGATACGAATCCGTAGATATGGAAAACACGCTACAAGGGTCGTTCTCAGAGCAAAGCGTTGCACATTGTATTGCATTGATTTCCATGGAAATGGTTTCTAGTGGTGTCGCCAACAATGCTACATCATTCCTAAGCACTTCATACACAGCTTTATGCGGATCCTTTAGACCTACAAATAAAACAAATGTAAGTGAATATCAATACAGGGTAATGGGTATACATATTTGATATTGTTACAAGCTTGGACGTTTTCTGTTTTTTTACCGGATTGGTTGTGATAACAACGTTACATGGTCCTAACTAAACTTAATGCCATAAGGAAATATAAATAAAAGATTATTGGTAAATATAGGTTATGGGCATCAAATGCCAATTTCAACACAATTTAAATAAAATTAGATGTTAGTTGTATCAAGTTTTAAAATGTACTTATTCTGGTTCTACACAAACATCTAGTAACATTTGCTTTGGGGTCATGTCAGGTCAAAGTTTATTTACCTTTGACCATCCCATCACATGCAAGACAGATAAATACATTAACCAATCGGACAACAGCTCTTGACGTGTATTCGTTTTATAGAGTAGGCTCATCGCTGATTGGTCAGTAGAAAAAAAATGGACCCTGATATTTCAGATATATCGTGGTTAGTTTTACTGGTGGAGGAAATTAGAGTGCATGGATAAAATCACCGACCAACTGTAAGTCACATTCAAACTTTATATAAAGTTATGTCAAGAACACAGTTGAACTGGCGGGAACATACCTCACAAAATAATTCCGTGTTATTGAGTTCAATGATATGAACATGAAATAATAATGACTTCCTAATAGGCCTTAAACAGGACGAAATCATCCTAACGGATCCCTTAGTTGTCACCTTATTGTAAATAATTAGACTTGCATTCACGTCAGTGGTGTAATAGGTAGCATACTCGCCCCGAGTCCGGTAGATGGTGGTCAAAACAAAGACTATAAAATTGGTATTTGTTGCTTCTCCAGTAAGCACGTAAAAGTAAGGAGAACGAGCAAAGACTGTTTGGCTCCGAATCAGGATAATGTTTCCGAGTGGGGCAACATGTCTATCCGCGGACTTGTTTCAGTAAAATAGAACTATAATAAATCCAACTAAACGGGTTGGTCTAGTACAAAGCGGACCTCATTATCATTTCATTTCAAAATGAGATTGTTCTCGCCATGATATAGCTGGAAAAAAAGCTGAGTTGATGTTAAAAAAAAATCACTCACTTATATTCGCACATTCTTCTGATATTTTTCCTGAGTTGCCATTAAACAACAATCACTCACTTACAGTCGCTTACATTCTTCTAATATTTTTCCTGAGTTGCCATTAAACAACAATCACTCACTTACAGTCGCTTACATTCTTCTGATATTTTTTCGAAACCTTAGCAAACTAGTGTTACATGAAAAAAAAAGCCAAACATATTCAATCAGATATTAATTAATCTGTCATGTTAATTGCATGAAAATAGCTAAACAATACGTTACAGGAAGACGAACACAGAGTACGGAATTCACACGGGAATATTCGTCAAATGAAGAAAAAATGTAGTATAGTCATTCTTTATGCCTTAATATTTGCTATTTATCAAAAGCCGTTGGTGGAGGGCCCCCACAGCAAGGTCCAAATATTGAAATTATTCTGTAATACCCTCAGTAAAAAGTGTCGAAAATGCACAAAAGATAGAGCACGATATACTTATTAGTATATAGAATACAAAACATAGAGCACGATATATATAGAATACAATTACAGTCTGTTTTTAATGTGCTTGGTTGGTTTAACGCCTCTTTCAACAATATTTAATTGATATCGTCGCGGTCAGTTTTATTGTTGGAGGAAACTGGAGTGCCAGGAGAAGCCACCGACCTGTCACAAATAACTGGAAACGTTATCACAAAATATTGTATCGAGTACGCATCACCTGAGCATGGTTCGAACTCACAACTTCAATGGTGATTCTAATATGACGTCCCGCATTCGGTATACAAATAAAGGCATATTTGAATACCAATCAAATATAGGCCACACATGCGCGCTGAGCTAAAAATGTGTTAAAATATTCATGAATATAATGCCTACTCATATTTGAATAACAATAAATTATTGCCGGCATGAATTATTTCTTAATTCCAATGTAATACTCAGGATAAAAATGTATTCTTGCATATCCCTGTGTCTAAAAAGCACAAACATTACAATATTCCGGGAAATATTGTTGAACGACTTTGGCACATAAACAACGTGACGTCATATGAAGACTTCCAGTTTAAAATGTAAATATCAGACGTTATTTGGCTTCGTGTACGCTTCAATGTAGATAGAATTGAACTAAAATAACTTGTCAAGGTAGGCATTTTAGATATTTTTGTGTATTGTTGTACATATGACACGTTTTCAAGATGACGGATCCTTAACATTGACCGCCTCGAATTTTAAAATTACCGTATTTGTCCTATTAGAATCGAAATAATTCATGCCGGCCATACTTTATTGTTATTCACATATGGGTAGGCATTATATTCATGAGATTTAACCCCTCGCTATCGCTCGGGGTTAAATATTCATGATTATGATGCATACCCATATGTGGATAACAATAAAGTATGACCGGCATGAATTATTTCTTAAATCACGACCACGACGCCTCTTTTGATGTGGCATGTGGTGTTTGAGGTTAAGATATTAAATTAGCAAACTGTTAAGAAACACAAGGATCACTGTGAAATTAGAGAAAGTAAAGACTTTTTTATTACTTGGACTACAGATCTGCTGACCGTTTTTTTCTAGTTCCGAAAGGAAAATATATTTTTTTATTTTACTACCTTCTACATTTTATAATGCTTGGCTAGAGAAAACAATTTTGATAAGTAGAAATTAGAGGAAAATGAGTGAATTGTGGTTTGATTTTAACAAAACACTTCTTATTATTCGAAACAGCAGCCAATTTTGTGTCATTTTGTTCTATCCATGTAATTAAAAAAGGCTTAACATACTACAATGTAGTATATTTACTTACACATTTGGTTATTCTACTGTGTAAATGCAGCCCTAGTCACAAAATTTGGCGCGTATGGAAAAGGATAGACGTCTATTGAATGGATTCGGAAGTCAGTCAAGATGAGATCCAGTATGCCTTTTTGCTGATGTGTGGGTTTTGTCGTCATTATCGAACTTGACCTAGATATTCATAGGATACACTACCATACCACACGTCTGACTTCTCGCTCAAAACCAAACATTTAGCTAATTTGAAGTACAAAAAGGGGCATAACTCTGGTAAAATTGTCGAAAAATCGTCATATTCAAACTTCACCTAGATATTCATAATATACACTTACATACCACACTTAGCGTCAATCTGACTTTTTATTCACAGGTTATCATCTGGAAACCAAAAAAAAAAGCAAATTCGAAGTACAAAAACGGGCATAACTCCGGTAAAAATTGTCTAAAAATCGTCATTATCAAACTTCACCCAGATATTCAAAAGATAAACTTATATACTACGCCTAGCTACAATCTGACGTTTCGCTCACAAGTTATCACTCGGAAACCAATTCGGGACGGGGCATAACTCTGGTAAGAAATGTCGAAAAATCATCATTATCGACTTTGACCTAGATACTCCTAAGATACACTTACATATCACACCTATCTCAATCCGACTTTTCGTTCACAAGTTATCATCCGGAAACCAAAAATTTAGCAAACTGGAAGTATTCTCTGGTAAGAATTGTCGAAAAATCGTCAATATCGAGCTGGACCTAGATATTCATAAGATACACATACATACCACATCTAGCTTTAATCCGACTCTTTGTTTGCAAGTTATCATCAGGAAACTAATTCGCGGCGGACGGAGGGAAGATGTCCATTACTACAATCCCCTTCGACGAAGCGTCGGGAGACAAATATGAGAAAAAATTCAAGATCTAATCTGACAATCGCGGAAACAGACACCCTATCAAACACAATCGCTCACTCTCCTGGCGTGGTACGTGTACATCAGTACATTGTAATAAGTTAACAGACCATTCTGATAAATCTAACCTGTATGGTAGATTGACAATCTCCAATGGCCTCCACATATCTGTGAGTAATCTCCTGCACAAACAGTCGTACAGCCGGTCTCTTGGACTTTCGGAAAATGAGTAGTATCTCTGTATGGATCATCACCACAAAAACACCACTCCGTAGCCTGTACAGCAGGATTTAGAAGAAACAATGGATGCGTAAATAACAAGATTTAAGGAATAATTCTCCCATGTCATGTTTTGTACTCACTTTAACATGGGGAGACATTATATTTGTCGATATTCTACAACGAGCGGTAGTGAGACAAATATAATACATAATCATGTTAAAATGAGCATAAAACATTACCTTGGAGAATTATTTCGATTCTAATACGGCATTTACAGTAATTTTGTAGATCAATGCGACCTTATGGATACGCAAGAATTTGGCTGTTCCGATTCCCTACCCGAATACAAATTTCGCATTCCACGAACAATTACAGAAACAATCATGATTAAATTAAACTAAAATAATGTTAAATGTGTTAAAATATTATACAAACTATGCTTTCCATGAATTATTTCGATTCTAGTAGGCAAAATCTAACTTATATTTTGAAGTGGAAGTCAGTGATGGAAATGCATGTAATAACAAAATCCACTAACCTTCATGTTTACACTAATTTTCCTACTAAACGGTGATGCAATTAAGTTGCTGATATTTACCAATTTGATGGCATCTTTCATTTAGCTACTTAAACAAGTAAAATGCTAACAAATTCGTAAAATAAATCAGTAACCAGCTTGTGTCAATGTCACCAGCGTTCCTTGTACACTACGTCACCGGAAGACGACAAATTACAAAAGTCAAAGTCGATAGATGGTTGTCTTAAATATTTTTTCCTGAAATTGTTTTTTATGTCAAGAAATAATTCGATATCTTTAATGTTTGTATGCACGACGGTCATGTATGTTTTTGTAAAAGGAGCAAACGATGACGCAACAACACGTGTTTTTTCAAGGAGGTGTTGCGAAGTTAACGGAACAGCCGTTAAAACCGTCTGTGGAGGACTACCCAATTTAAGAAAATATTACTTTTTAAACATAGTTAAGACAAATATTCCATTAAGATTCATTATTAATTTCTTTTTTAGGCGATCAGATAGTGAAAAACATTGGAAAACACAGATAGGACTGCGCGCATGTCCTAAAAATAATTGTGCTATTTAGAGAATAGGTTTGTTTACAAAGCGAAAGCAGCACGCTATATTATAATGTGGGTTCGAACCTGGGAAGGTTGAACCTACGAATATAAAGTTGGTATTTGCTACTTCTCCACTAAGAACTCATGATGTGGCACTAAAATGAAAGACTGTTAGGCTGGAAATCAGGATATCAGTCAGTCCGTTTGCGTGTAGGTTTTAATTAGAACAAAACGTAGACCTCCATTGCACCAAAATTGTTCTCGCCTTGATATGACTGAAACAATTCTCATGAACCAATAAATAACTCACTCACGTATGCATAGGGGCCGTCGTGGTCGTGATCGTATGGTAGTTGGATTTACAACTGCCTATGCGATCAGTGCCTATCACCACTAATGTTGTGAGTTCGAATCTCGATCAGGGCGAGGTGTACAACACTATGTGATAAAGTTTGTCAGTGACTTGGGGGACAGGTCGGTGATTTTCTCCTGGTCCTCCGGTTTCCGCCACCAATAAAACTGACTGCAACGATATAATTGAAACATTGTTGAAAGTGGCGTTAAACACCATCAAACACATTTTTAGTATCGGCTGTCATCTTGGTTGGAGTTCGGATGAATCAGATAGGTTTGAGAACGAGGAGAACATAAGTAACATTACTACCAAGCTTGGTTTATATTGGCTTAGTAGTTTCAGAGAGTAATATTTTATATTACAATTTTCTGCCTATATTTGCCTTCTTTGATGGTTAATTGTTTAGCGTACACGGTAACACGACGGTGTGGAGTTGGAACTGCTTACTCTTCCGGATCACCTGGATTCGCCCCGTTTCTCTTACTTGTCGTTGTGACAACATTATGATATTACAGTAATGAAATAAATATTGCGAATGTGTTATTACCGTAGCGGCCTAGATGCTGAATTAGTGAAAGTGGTCCAGGGTTATGGCTTTTCATGCCACTTTCAACAATATTTCAGCTATATCGTGACGGTCAGTGTTATTGGTGGGGGAAACTGGAGTACCCAGGGAATCCACCGACCTCTCGCAAGTCACTGACAAACTTAATCACATGAAGCTGTATTAAGTACACCTCGCCATGGGCGGGATTCGAGCTCACAACTTTAGAGGTGAAATGCACTGATTGCACCGTTAGCTTTAATTCAAACTACCATACGATCACGACCACGACGGCCCCTTACATGACCTTGGGAAAAACATGTGATTATTTATTATATAATGGTAGTGGTCAAGAGAATCATTTATCGTTGTTGTGCACAGTGTACACTCCCATGAAAGGTAATGGGAGCAATCGTTGTCATGGTCCATTAATAAGTTTCAAAATTAACCATAAAAATATAGCGTTTCGGTTTCATAAAGAATGTGTAAACCATAATAAGTAATACCTCTGTACCAGCAAATGCATATTCTTTATCAGTACAGGCTAGAATGCAGAAATCATTCGTCATGATATTGAACCTGCCAAGCACGTACGGAAATAACCTTGTATCCGAATCAACAAAACAACCTTCGTAAACAACTTTATCTGTAAAACAATAGGCATTAAATTAACCTAAATTAAGAAAATTTTCAAGATGCAAAAGTATTAATCAGAAATCGTATCTCGACGAAGGACAGACAATACAATGGTCTTACATGCACAATGTGTGCTCGCTATTATATAGCTGAAAAATTCCTGAGTTGACGTTAAACAACAATCACTCACTCACTCCTATGTGTGCAATGCTCTTTAAAATTATATTGTGGAGGAATTATTATTATTTTATTTTGCGATTTACAGAAATTTATAACCCTTTGACTGTGTGTTCTTTTTAATATTTAAATGATGCTTGAGGCCATTAGCTCTCGTTAATAGAACAATAGTATACATATGACACTTATGTGTCGCGAAGAATACATATATTATCTATATAGTTCTAGAATCGAGTGTTCTTTATTAGAAAGTTTCTCACAAAATTATGTGCGAGTGTTTTTTTTTTCACTGACATGTAGAAACAAATTCTATATCATGGCGACCAGTTTTAGTGGTGGAAGAAGTCGGAATACCCGGAGAGAACAACCGACCATGGGCAAGCAACTGGTAAGCTTTTTCACTTGCGGTTTTCGAGTCGAGTGCACCCTTTTTTGTAATTTACAAAGCCGGAAGTGTATGTACCAAGACAGGAAAGTAAGCTGTCATGTATAATCACTCGTTCTCAGAGAAATACGACAAATGCAAATCTGGTGGGTGAAAAATTTTAAATAAATGTGGTGGATAATTTTTTTTAAATAAAATTTCTGGAATCATACATGATAAATACAAATGTAACTTACGTTACATATAATAATGAATAGATACTTAAAACCGACTTATACATGGAGCAAAAAAGCGTGGCATGATAAATCAATATATAACAAGCCAGAAAAAAATAGTTCTTCAAAAGTAACCAGCAGGTTTTTCTATCAGTCAGCTATTGAATATATATCGAAACGAAAATTAATTAGGGTAATTCAAAAGGAAGTTACATTTTTTTTCTTGGCAAATTTATATGGTAGGGGTCGCTAAAAATGTAACTTACGTTATTGAACGTAGACTACAAAATGAACTTTATTTGCATCTATACATTTTCAATGTCATTAAATTTGTTGTTGTTTCTTAATTTTACATCAATTCTGTTTGTACTTAATAAAAAAAAAACAATCTCCGATAGTTGTCAAATACACTGTTATCCATTAAATAATTAGACACGTAGGTTACACATTGTAACAGCTTATGGAGGTGAATGTTTTATTTAATGGGTCTATATTAAGGAAGTAATTGTTGCTATATATCATTTTAAAGCTCTTTGAATGAGCTTTTTATTAGATGCAAAAATTCAGCATTGAATAACAAGAGTAATTCAGTCCATTAAAAAAACAATATCAATTAGGACATATTCTTGAGAATGAGTGGTCATGTGTGTTGGAGTGATATTGATTTTGCCTTTGCTTCCATAATTTTGTGATTGTATTTTGGAATTGTTCTGACAGCGATTTTAGTGTTAATTTTATTGGATATGTTCAAGTAGACAGGTATATATTGCAAGGATATACAATTTTTGCTACGATTGCGGTACACCCCACCCACGAAATTAATACAAACACATTTATGGATCTTATTCACGATTAAAGAAACGATCGATGCCTACATAATTGTTCAGAAAGAAAAGTAATTTGTATTTCTTGTATTAGGGAGCATTATTCCATGCATAACTGAATATTAATAAATTAAAAAAAAAATCACTCTGTCGGAACAATTTAAAAATATTATTGAACAATTGTAAAAACAGAGTAAAAATCGACACACACACACACACCTGTTTTGGACCAGTGGCGGGGTTAAATGCACATTAATGGAAAATATTTATGAAGATTTGTCAATATTGGTTTTTAATGAGGAGGATATTATTTTTGGTTTAGTTTCACAATAGAAAACCAAAATGAAGAAAATAATGTAAATCTATATTTTATTAAGGAAAACGTGTTGGAACATATTCTGAAGTAAAGTCAAATTTTCACGTAAGGAAATCGATAGAGTGATCTTTTAGTGAAACGGTCGCCATCACTTTAGTCAAAAGATAAAATAAAAATGTTGAAATAACAAAAAGATGGAGCAATATACACTGCAACAAAAGAAAACGAGAGTTTCACCACATATTTTGAAATGGTTAATGTTAGCTGCTGTTTTTTTGTTTTTGAACTCGCCTCATTCGGATCAAACCAAAGACCATAAAATTGGTATTTGTTGCTTATTCGCCAAGCACGCAGTATTAAGAAGAAAGAGCAAAGACTAGTTGGCTCGGAATCAGGATAATGTGTCCGAGTGGGGCGACGTGTCTATCCGCGGACTGTTGTTTCAGTGAGCTATCACTATAAAACTCCAACTAAGCATGTTGGTTTAGTACAAAGTGGACCCCATCATCATCTCATTGAAAATTAACTTATTCTCGCCATGATATACTAGTAGCTGAAAAACTGCTGAGTTGAAAGTTAAACAACAAACACTTACTCACCCTGTTCTGGTTTGCATAATAATTACACGAGCATCGTTTTAATAATTGGAAACCACATCGGTGGTGTAGTAGATTGTGGGTTCGAGCCCAGGTCAGGCCAAACAAAAGATTATAATATTGATCGGTGGTGTAGTCGATTGTGGGTTCGAGCCTCGGTCAGGCCAGCAAAAGATTATAATATTGATCGGTGGTGTAGTAGATTGTGGGTTCTAGCCCCGGTCAGGCCAAACAAAAGATTATAATATTGATCGGTGGTGTAGTAGATTGTGGGTTCGAGCCCCGGTCGGGCCAAACAAAAGATTATAATATTGATCGGTGGTGTAGTAGCTTGTGGGTTCGAGCCCCGGTAAGGCCAAGCAAAAGATTATAATATTGATCGGTGGTGTAGTAGATTGTGTGTTCGAGCCCCGGTCAGGCCAAGCAAAAGATTATAATATTGGTATTAGCTGATTCTCCACAGCATTAATGAGTATGAGCAAAGTTTGGTTGGCACGGAATCAGAATCATGTGTCCCGAGTGGAGCGACATGGCTACTCGTGGACTGTTGTGTCAATGAGTTACCACTATGAACATCAAACCAAATGCGTTGATCTAGTATGTAAGGCGGACATCATACCATCACATCGAAATGTAAATTGTTCTCGCCATGATGTATCAGCTGAAAATGTGGGTTTACAATAGCATGACAGAATAAGTTTTCTTTTATGTGTGTGCACATATTACACTTCTCATTTGTTTTATTGATACCATAAATCTAATTTTAATTGTATACTTGCCGGCAACTTTAAGCAAACACTGTGGACAAAAAAACACATTCGTATTTTAAGTTTTTCTTTTGTAAACAAAACAACAAAAAGGCATGTCTATACAAGAATCCGTATATGATAGAGCTCACTTAAGGGTGTAGGACTGGGTAACCCCGTAATTTTCCCATCGATTCATTTTTTTTCAAATTTGCACCATGGAATAGTTATGTCTAAATACATTTTCTGGCAAAGTGTCAAGAAATTTCACTGTGCCGTTTTCTCCATAGCACATCCTAAATGTAGCAATTTGGGGGTATTCCCGACGCCAGATGGTAATACTAGTTTCGGAAGCTTCTAATAGGTATACGCATTGATTTCTGATTGAAAGGGAATATTTTTTGCTTTATTATACTTCACAGTTTTATTGTTCAATAAATGTGAAATATCTAGCATATATGAATATCCTGTTTGGAGATAATCACGTGCAAACAGTGGAAATTGGGGAAAAAAGGGGGATGCCCTGAGGTACCACCCTGGTATCAAAGATATTATTAAAACAATTCCTGTCGATTAATTTCCACCAAAAAATGTTACAGTAATGAATATACATATAGACATAATTGCACCAAATTTTACAAACTTTTACCGTCGGATTTTTTAAATTATGTTTTTCATGGATGGCACCCAGAAAATAATAAAATTATCAAGGAAAGTTATTACACACTCATCCTTTGCTGTTTCTTTATTCATGAGATAAAAAAAATATAGTTACAAATAACAAAAAGCGTTAGTGGATGTCCAAATTACCAAATTACTGCATTTGTCTTTTTATTTTTATTTTCAGGTCTGTTGGGTAGTAGGTGGTCGTTTGGGGTGACTTTACTTGATTAATTCATTACAAATAAAGCAATGGTACAATAGTTTCATAATATGTAAGATTCTGGTTTATATATTTAATATTTTTTATTTGACAAACACTTGAAATTAAATGGAAACAAAATTTGTCACACAAAATGTGTTACACTCCTGTCATTTTTTACAACATATTTCGCTGGGAATTTTTTCTGGAAAGAGATATTTCGATGATATTTTGTGGATACAAGAATATGATAATAATACTCTGTTATTGGCAGCAATAAGATATAAAAAGACAAGGAGGACAACTATGGAAAGCTACAAGGGAAAGGGGTCATTTTTTAATTAAAACTGTAAACAATTTGTGTTGCCAAGAAGCTTGGAATTGAGGGTGGATTTTCAAACGCACAGATGACCATATATTTGAGAAGAGACTGAACATAGAGTTACCTCCCATACCCTAGTCCTACACCCTTAATTTTATTCATCGAAGATGAGTTCTATCTTAAAATTACATTAGTGATCGTTATCGTATGATAGCTGTGTTTCCATCTAACTATTTGGGCCGTCGTGGTCGTATGGTAGTTGGATTTACAACTACCTATGCAATCAATGCCAATCACCACTAACGTTATTAGTTCGAATCTCGCACAGGGAGATGTACTTGATACAACATTATGTGATGTGTGTCAGTGACTCGCGACAGATTGGTGATTTTCTCCTGGTACTCCAGTTTCCTCCACAAATAAAACTGACCGCCACGATATAATTGATTTACTATTTCTGTCGTATATGTTTATTGAGTAAACACTGCTTCTCCATGGGTAAAATATGCACTGTCTACATTTACTGGAGCTAAACCCATACAGCTGGTCAATGTGCCTAGTACTATAATGATTATGTACTTTTCGGGATGTAGGCGCCAAAATAATGTTTAAGTCGTCTCTATGGAAACACTCTTATCTTTCCATTGGATGTCAAAACTGGTTGCCCATTTCGTTCCTCATTTGAATATAATTTCTGACTAGTGTTAAGAAAAGTTTGAAGATACCAAAGGGTGAATCAGAAGTGGTAAATGGAAGGACAAACATTACAATGACCAAAAGATACCAAAGGGTGAATCAGAAGTGGTAAATGGAAGGACAAACATTACAATGACCAAAAGATACCAAAGGGTGAATCAGAAGTGTTAAATGGAAGGACAAACATTACAATGACCAAAAGATCCCAAAGGGTGAATCAGAAGTGGTAAAAGGAAGGACAAACATTACAATGATCAAAAGATACCAAAGGGTGAATCAGAAGTGGTAAATGGAAGGACAAACATTACAATGACCAAAAGATACCAAAGGG
>MJUT01012189.1:20274-35936 GCA_002080005.1 Gigantidas platifrons | reverse complement strand
TATAAAGAAGGAGAAAGTGAAGAATAGAAAGTTGACATTGAAAGCAGAGTTGGAGAAAAGGGTAACAGAACTGGAAGCGTTGGAGGAAAAGGAGAATAATGAAAAGAAGGAGAAAAATAAAGGGACAAAGAGAAAGGTAAATATAAAGGAGAAGGCACAGATAAAGACAAAAAGGAGACAAAAAAGAAAGTTATAAGTGAGTAATTTTGTTTAAATACCTCATTAGACATTAAAGATTTAAGAACAGATAAACATTTACAAAAAGTGGTTGAGAAACAAATGAAAAAAATGTTAAATAATAAGAGTAGTGATACAGACTCAGTATCAAGTGAATCAGATGTTTCTGGAGAAAGTAAAGTAAATTCAAGCATAGATAGTAGTTCTGATTATTCAAGTTCGTCAGAACAAGAGTCTAGTTTGGATTCATGTTATAAAAAGAAAGCTCATAAACATAAAAAGGAGACAAAGAAGCACAAGAAGAAGGTACGATCAGGTATTAAGGATAGACCGCATGATAAGGTTAAAGTTAAAATGAACTGGCCACAATCTGAACTTAAGTATGAGTTTACTAATGGAAAAGCAGTGGAATTTAAGCAACTTATTTTGAGTCAGTTTTGTGCTGGAGAATTAGAAATAACCCGGCATTGTAAGATTAACAAAACAGAAAAAGAAGGTCGATTTGTATTCTTAAATAAAATCATGTACTATGCAAATGAATTTGAATGGTCAGTTTTGTTAAATTTTTATGCTGCATGGGTGAAATTAATTGAAAAGAGTGAAAATACAAGGGGATAGTACTTGTTTATTAGAGGTTAGAATGCTCATTGGAAAGAGAATTATTAACAACAATTACAGAGGTTATGAAAGAAAATTTTCAAATATTCAAATGATAAAGCTTGGTATTGTCAATTGTATTAGAAAAATAAATGTAAAATAACAAAGGAAATCCACACTCTGGATATTGCAGGAAAAAACAGAATTGTTCAGCACATTTGTTTGTGCTAGTTGCTTAAGGGAGGACAATGTAAAGCTTGTCCACATATGCAATGACTAGAGGTACAGAGAGCAATTAATAACATCACAAATAGAGATGAATTATCTCAGGTTTCAGAAATGTTTTATCCACAATGGTTAAAAGATCAGAACAAATTTATACATGTAAATACAAGTCAAAATAACAAAAATAATATGAAGTCTGTTGACAATCATAGTATAATACAAGTGGAGGATATAGTAGAACATGATGTTGACAATAATCAGAATAATACAGATACATGTAATCTGAATATTGTAAAAGATCATAATAAAATACAGGTAGATGATCTAATTGTACAGGATATTGATAATACATGCAATAGAAATCAAGTACAAGATATTTGTCATTATACTACAAGTTCAAATACATGTAATTATAGCTACCAATACTAACAAAAGGAATGAAACAAGCATGGAAATTAAAAGTAGAGGAATTCTGTCATAAACACAATGTTTGATATGTGATTTAAATGCAAAAAATCAAGACGTAGTACATTTTGCTAATTTACAACAAGAAATTAAACATTCTGGGTTATCTAATTACATGGGTTGTAAACTTCCTGTAGAGTCAAATTTGAATCTAGAATTTATAAGATCAATGTTAGTAGATTATGATTACAAGATATTGTGTGAGTTGTTAGAATTTGGTTTTCCAATAGGTTACAGTGGTGACAATTTAAATAATAATAAACCACGAAATCATAGTGTGCTAGAGATTATCCAGAATTTATTCTTAAATATTTACAAAAAGAATTAGAATATTGTAGGACCTTTTAAGTTTAATGTTAATCCTTTTGTGTATTCAAATTTAGTATTATCACCTTTAAATTATGTTCCAACGTACACCAGGAGAAAGAAAGGTGATACTGGATTTAAGTTTTCCACCTGACAGTTGTATTAATAAGGGTATTGTCAAAGATGTTTATTTAGGAGAACCGGTATGTTTAAAATATCCATCTGTTGATGATTTAGAACCGTTGATTAAAACTAAAGGTAGAAATTGTCATGTATTTAAACGTGATTTAAGAAGGGCATACCGTCAAATTCCGATAGATCCAGGAGATATAAACTTGGTCGGTTTTCATCGGAAAAATCATATATTTGTTGACAGGGTTTTAAGCATTGGCTTGAGATCATCAGCACATATTTGTCAGAGAGTTACATCGTCTGTGATGAATCAGTGTGGTTACAATTTGTTAATTTATTTAGATGATTTTGCAGGGACTGAGGCCCCAGAGGATGCAAATAAAGTATTTGGGTTTTTACATAAATTGTTAACTAATTGTGGATTAGAAGAGTCTAAAGACAAAGCTTGTGCACCATCTACACAAATGACTTTTTAGGAGTGGAATTTAATACTGTTTACCTTACACTTGATGTTACTTCGGATAGAGTTGAAGATATATTGTCTATAGCGCATTGTTGATTAGATAAAACTGCAGTTAAAGTTAGATAATTGCCGTCTTTGTTAGGTAAACTCCATTTTGTCTCTTCGTGTGTTAGACCAGATATATTTTTTGCTTCTAGACTGTTAACATGGTTAAGTAGTTTACCTGATGACAAGGAATATTATAATATTACATTATTTGTTAAAAAGGACCTGATATGGTTTTCAACATTTTTTAATATCTTTAATGGAGTGTCTATGATGTCCATTGATGAATGGTCTCATCCAGATGGAATTCTGGAATCAGATGCATGCTTATGTGGTTGTGGAGGTTGGTTCCCGGACAGTAGAGACTATTTCCATGTTGTATTCCTTCTCATGTGTTGAATCAGAATTTAAATATAAATCAGTTAGAATTGTTAGCAGAAATGGTTTGTGCTAAATTATGGAATACACATCTGTTCAAGAAAAATATTTTGATAAAATGTGATAAACAGAGTGTTGTGATAGTATTAAATTCTGGTTCAACTAGAGATTTGTTTATGCAGACTTGTCTTAGGGAAATATATTTTTTTGCTGCAAAATCTCATTTTGAAATAAGAGCAGTTCATTTTCCTGGAGTTGAAAATTGAGTGGCAGATCTTTTATCTAGATGGCATATGAATTGTTCTTATAAAGAGGAATTTTTTAATTTACCAAATATTTCAGTCAGCAGTTATAATGAGAAATTTGTGTATTCAGGACTTTTTCAATTCATACATGATTGGTAACTTAATCAGTTGAAAGATGATTAACTATGTTCTACAAGATCTGCTTTTGCCGAAGGAACTTATAAAAACATTGAAGTTCAATGGAGAACTTTTTTTTAAAACTTTTTGTGTATATTTTGGTTTTACTTATTTGTCCACATCATTAAATACCATATGTCTATATGCTCAGTTTCTTTCTAGGTCGTTTAAATCAGTGGATTCTATTACGAACTATATCAGTTGAGTTAAATATATGCATATTATAAATCATATGGAATTTCAATATTTGGAATCAATGTCATTGAAACTGACATTGAAAGGTTTATTCAGATTAAATCTTCATTTACCAAAAAGAGCTGTTCCTATTACACCTGGTATACTTAAAGAGATATATAAACATTAAGAAATTGAGAAATCATTGGATAAAGTTTTTTGGTATCTATTTTTAATAGCCTTTTTTGTTATGAGTCGAAACTCTAACTTAGTTCCAATTTCAATATCAAAGTTTGGCAGTAAAAAGCAATTAACAAGAGGGGATATTTTGTTAGAAAACAACATTTTAATTGTTTTGGTTAAATGGTCACAGGCTATTCAATTTGGTCAGCGTATTTTAAGAATACCTTTTCTTAATAATTTAATATACATGGTAATATATTGTGTACAGTGAAAGCATATAAGGATATGATAAAAGCAATACCAGCACAAAAAGGTTCACCGGCCTTTTGTATATTGAAAGAAGGAAAATGTATACCAATTATTTATCAACAATTTCAAAATAAACTGAGAAGTTTGATAGAGAAAACTGGGAGAAATTCAAAATATTATTCCTCACACAGTTTTAGAAGGGGTGGGCCATCGTTGGCTTTTGAATTTAATGTAACTACTGAATTAATACAATTACATAGTGATTGGCGTAGTGACATATACAAAAAGTATTAGAGTTTTCTTTAAAGAAAAAATAATGGTTTCCAGAAAAATGAGAGATGAAATTTGTGGAAAAAATTGAAAATTTTGAGTTTATAATTATTTTGATATTACAGATCAAAGAACTAAGGCATTTCTCATTATTTCGGACTCTATGACTACATTTGTAAGTATGTGTTATAAGAAAATGCAGAAGTTTTGGCCTTTATGGGGGGCTAATATTGGAGAAATTATATATAAGTTAGAAAGAAATATGAAAATGTTTGAAAAATATATGAATTGTATTGTACATGTTAGAACAAATGATGTTGAAAAGTTATCTAATGATGAATTCAAATCTGCACATTGTAATTTAATTACAAGAGTTAAAACATCATTTCCTTCAGCAGTTATTGAAATTTCCTCAATCTTGCCACGTCCTGTAGATTTTAAAAACTAATGAAAAAATGAAAAAAGTTAATTATGATCTTAATGAATTGTGTAATAAATATAAGGTAAATTTTATTCACTCTTATAGGTACTTTATGAAATCAGAAAAAAAGCCATTAGTAGAATTAGTTGTTTACAAGGACGGAGGTTTGCATTTAAATTATGAAGGTTCTAGACAACTTGGTATTATTTTAAAAGAAGTGTGGCTCATTTTTAGGAATTATTGTATTAGTACAAAATGTATGTATGTTTCATTTAATAAGACTGTTCTACTAAAGTTAATTTCGTAAATTTTTATTTAAATGGACTTTTTATTTTTCATATAGAGTTAATGTGTTAGTTCAGGGCTGAAGTAATTCATCCTTGCTTTCATGGTATTCTTAGTTTATGGGAGATATAGTTTCTTGCATACTAAGATGAACTATTTTATGAAAGGTTGATTTAGTTACTTGGACAGTATAATGTGTTATTGTGATTATATTATTTGTATCAATTTAATTTAATTTCTATGTATATGTATATGAGAATTTAAGGTTAAATGAGCGAATGTGTAGTGTGTGTTCGGGTGAAGTTGAGGACGAAGCTCATGTTTTATTACGGTGTCCCCTTTATAGTACTTTTAGAGATCATTTATTTAATATTGCTTGTACTTTTAATGGAAATTTTTTGTCTTTTAATGATAATCAGAAACTAGTGTATTTATTCTCAGATTTTGATATGATAAGGATATGCGCCAAAACATGTAATTTAATTTTAAATGAAAGAAGAAATGTTTTATATTGTAAATAATGATGATTTTGTATATATATGTATGTAATATATTGATATAATATTGTTTTATATATTTGTGCTATAGATACTGTTTTAATTATAGTCTCTTATAATTCTGTAAAGAATGGCTCTCTAATTTATTGTTGTATGATTGTTTTATTTGTGTATTATGACCTGCAATTGAGAGATGAGACATAAATAAAATATTGAATTGAATTGTAATATTTAATAATATTCATTATATTTTTCAGATAGGGAATTCTTTACAGTGAGTATTGTTCACGCTGTGGAGTGATGAAGCTTTTCATATGGAATATGGTTTCTCATTTGGAGTTAAAAGTTTAGTTCATGATTGATATTGCTTCATTCATGCTAGCTTTTCATTTAGTTTATGCTTGATTTTCTTTCCTTCATACTAAATTTATTTAATTTGAATTTTTATTATATTTTAATTTTATTACTATTTTGCATGTGTGAGATTAAATATTCACATTTTGATAAGTTGCCTTTTATTTTTATATTACATTGATGTTGTATTAATTGTTTTCTTTCTTGGTGGCATTTGGCTTGGCGGCTTTCAAATGTTTGCATTTGATGTTTATGCTTATACATAAGTATTAATTGTGAATATTTGCATTTAATAAATGCATGAATATAAATTGAAATAATTGAAAATATGTAAAAAAATATGTGTCTTATTACTTAGTAATTGCATTTCTCATAATATTAATAATTATTTAAAAATAATTGTATTGATTGAAAGAATCAAAGTTGTAATATATTAACATTGCCATCATAAAATTATGCATTTGAACATTGTTCTATGTGATAAGCCTGGTAATTGTCAGCATACAAAAGTGCAAAACGCTTTAAGTAAATATTCAACTTATCTTCTATGCAATTTGAAACTGTTTCTAAACCATTAAGATTTGCATTTTCAAAAACTATTTGTAGATCGTTTAGGAACATGGCAAACAGAAAAGGCCATACATTTTCCCCTTGTCTCACTCCCATATCACAGTGAAAATAATCAGATTTACAATAATTATAAGTTACACATGAATTTACATCTTTGTACCTATTTAGAATAATAGTATACATTTTGCAATTTATGTGATTTCATAGTAATTTGTACTACAGTGCATCCCTCCATACCGTGTCAAAAGCCTTCTCGAAGTCGACAAAGGCACAAAACATTTTTTTTTTTTTTCCTTTTTAAGATCTCAAAAAATAATGTGAAAATACTGTCCGTCGTCGAGTAAGATTTTCGGAAACCAAATTGGTTTTCGTTCATCAAGAGAACTTCCTCCGAGAAACGACATAATCTTTCATTTAATATAGCTGTGAATAATTTAACAAGGCAGCTAAGAATAGTAATCGGGCGGAAGTTTTTTGGATCAATTGGGTTGACTTTATTTTTGTATATTGGTTTTATATTACCTACAAGCCAAACGTCGGGCATTACACCAGAGTCAACAATTGTATTAAATACCTTCTCATAAGTAGAAAGAAACATATTTGATGTAGATTTTATATATTCGTTTACAACATAATCTTCCCCACAAGCTTTATTATATTTTTAACTTCTTAATACAGCAAAGTATTTCCTCTTGCGTTATGCTCATTTAGGGGACCAATATTATAATTATCAAGAAGATCTGTATCAAAATTCTTTTGTTGTACAAGAGGTTCACCGGGAGCTTTCTTAAAATCTTGAATAAGTCTCCTGAAGGGACGTTGGGTTGTTTTCTATTCCTACCCTTATTCAAAAGCTTCCAGTATTCCTTTGGATCTGATGTTTTAATTTGTTTTATCTTCTTTACGCATATCTGTAAGATAAATTTTACTATTTTAATCAAGCTTCTTTTTGTATTGTTTCTCGGCTTCAGCGACATCTTCTTTTAACGCTTCTGTTCGTTTTATTTTTAATTTTCGTTTTAGTTTACGATAACTTTATACTCGTAGTTGAACCAGTGTTTATCTCCCTTAGGTTTTTTATTACATGTATTAGGTCTGGTTTTATATTTGTGAGTTCCAAAAACCACTAACAAATATTCATGCTTGTGTACACAAATAATTATCGTGCATCATTAAATATAAACTATTAACAAATCGGTGTCTTCCCATTTATCCAACTTTTGAAAATCAGGTATTCCCATTTATCCAACTTTTAATTTCTTACCTGTAGGATTGTTTATTTAACAGTAATTAGGTGTTTATTTTACCAAAGTACCTGATAATTTGTTCCAGTGCATGTGTGTATATGTATAAGGCTTAAATACTCTTGTCATCTCACAATCTTTTTATTGAAACTGAACAATATATACAGGTATTGTTAAAATAAAAGAAAATGTATTTTATGTAACTTGAATGTACTGGAGGACGAATTCCATTTTGTTTCGCAATGTACAAAGTATAATGATCTGGCTAAAATACATCAAGAAATATTATTGGTCTATATAGCTAGACCATCTACTTTCAAACTGGTTCAGCTATTGTCAGTGGAAAGTAGGAAAGAACTTTGTAATTTAGGAAAGTTTATCCCTTCTCTTCAATATTTGGGGAAAAACAATATAATGTTTGGTTTTTCTCCTGCTGTCTCTCCAAGATCCTCAAGGAATTCAAGGTGTCATGCATTATGGCCCACCATTTTTTGCCCTTACCCACAACGGAGAGTCATCATGGACGACACCTGAATTTCGAGGATCTCCGTCAGAAAGCAACAGGAACACTGTTCACGTGATAAGTTAAAGGGATTTACGTGACCAACCGATTGATCGAATTAGTAAGGGCCAAAGAGGTGTGTTTCAACCACCAGGATCCCGTCCTCAATCATCACGGGTCGCAACAGACGGCACACGTGTCGCCTCATTTAGTCTGCCTTCTACGACAAGCATGATGGTGATGTGGGCCTATTCGTAGTACCCCGGACCCACACGGTACTGTTGTTCCCACTGGCCCTGTTGTTTATGTCTCTATGTGTTGTGGTTTATGTGTTTATGGTTTTTATCCAAACTTGTACTTCATAGAACGTCTACAGCCAATATCTTAAAATGTGCAGAACTCGATCAATTTGACAGATAGGGACATGGAATATTATTACATTTATTGTTTTATACAGTATTATAAAACCATATAATTCGTTTTTTGTGATTTATCGTCATGTTGCATCGTAGGTTTTCATATTGAACGGTATCTGATCTATTTTCTCGCTGATCGAAATCCCGGTTAAATTTTCAAATTTACAGGCCAATCGTTTTCAACCTCCGTAGAAACACATACAGAAAGTGGCACAGACGTTTTACAAATGCAGCAGATTACAAATATAAATGTATACACATTGAATTAGTACAAGTGTTCTATGATATTAAATGGATCAGCTCAGGTGCTTTTGAATTTGAAAAAAAACCCAACAACAATCAATGAAGTGTCATTGTCAGTGGGTCGTTCGTCTGTAGGTTCAGCAGTCTCTGAAATGTCATTGTGAGTGGATCGTTTGTCTGTAGGTTCAGCAGTCCCTGAAGTGTCATTGTCAGTGGGTCGTTAGTCTGTAGGTTCAGCCGTCTCTGAAGTGTCGCTGTCACTGGGTCGGTCGTAAGTAGTTCAGCAGTCTCTGTGGAAAGTGGTGGAAATTCCATAGAATCAGAAATATCTAAAATGATATGTTGCCTTTTGAAATTTGGCTTAATTAATACAAAGTGATTAAGAACACATGTGTCAATGCCAGTAAATAGTTGAACTGATGACCATAGAATGCATATAGGATTTTTCTCCTTTTCGGACATTCTAGGAGAGAATGTCATACCCATAGAGTTATCAAAGACTCCATTTACTGGTAGATTAAAGGCCGAATAGGTTTTCCACCAACAGTGGAGGCAGCATGAAAATCTAGAGCTGAACAATTAAGTGAAATTTGTTCACCAAGAGTTTAATTTCTCTTCATATGTACCACTCACGAGCGTTAGTCCGTCCTGTATATGATGGTCAATGTAAAATGATATGTAGTGAATCATTTCAACACATGTCCTGTATCTTAAGTCGACAACTAAATTTTCAGAATTCCGATGGAGAGGGAATTAAAAAAGCAATTCCCATATCCAGTGGTATCCACGGCCCAATAGTCCGAATTTGATCCCAGAAAAGATGTAGCAACTGTATCTTCTGCTAATAGTGAATCAAAAATTTGTGAAGACAAATTTTGAAGGCAAAAATCGAATGAAAATAATATCAAATTTGATGACATCAACATAATTTCTATTAAATCTTTATCTCTAAACCAGCCAAACAATCCATAAATACCCAAACAACAATCTGAACGAAAATACCAAAAAGAAGTATACGTAAAACAGAACATTGAATATTTGAAAGGCCTTCACGCTTTTGGTGAAACCATTTGTCACAATTGTTATAGGAGATTATTTTTTCGCTTTCACAATCTAAACAGCATTTCCCGCATGGGAATGAAGCCATGATAAAAAATGCAAATTCTGAAAAAAGTAATATACAAAGTAAAAACAAAAATGAATTAGTGACTATTGTAGTTTTAGCGACTATTGAATAGCAAATATTTAATGAAAGAAAATGCACTACATTAAAAATAAATAGATTTATATTGTTGTTTGATAATAAACGTTATTCAAAATATATTGACTATGATTTAACATTCTTTTGCTCAACTACAAATATTAGGTGATTACTCGGTCCCTAAGAGACGTTATTTTAGTTTGACCATTTAATTTGACGGGCTTCAGGCAAATGTTATTCGCCATACGGCTAAGATATAGATATTTGTACTATTTTATATAAATACATTAATTAAANGTGAACGATATAATGGCAGGCGTACACTTTTTTTTACTGCAGGCGTATTTATGTATAACCGATGATAACGACTGTTTTGCTTTATAAGTTTTTTTATCTTTGGAAATCAGCACTTTCATAGATTTTTTCACATGTGCTTTTGAAGATGTTTTCAATTACGAAGTTTGAAATTTAAAGTAGTGACTGGTTACCACGCCTACAAACAGAAGCCATATGGTGAGACAATTTGAATCCATTTTCTCTGTATATTTCTTATCTCAATTCCCAT
Source organism: Gigantidas platifrons (assembly GCA_002080005.1). Lineage (NCBI taxonomy): Eukaryota > Metazoa > Mollusca > Bivalvia > Mytilida > Modiolidae > Gigantidas > Gigantidas platifrons. The sequence goes on along the minus strand of MJUT01012189.1, from coordinate 25,552 downwards.
TTATTTCCATATGATTCCTTTCACAAGTCAATAAAATATGACATTGCATACTTCTTATTTATACTTCCTCGAGTAGCGACTTCGTGCTCTTTCAATGTCGTTTTATAAGCAATTTGACATTGTTTCAATAGGATACTCGAGCTAATCAGTTTTATTTTTTGTTTACTTCAGTAAAATACTTTACAAATGTATATACTAAACATTGTATTTGCAATCTTTTGAGCAAATTATCATTAAAAGTATTATTTTTTTTAATTTAAATTTATTCCAAATATATTCTACTTCATCATTGTAAATATTTTTTTGACAAAATAAGTCTAAATTAGAAAAAAAAATCAAATGTTGCTTGTAGTAAAGCGTTTGAAGTTGTGACACCTCCTACATCTTGAAGCGTCATGTTGAACATACTTGATAACTTCACCGCAATCTCTCGTACCATAGAAGGGCACCCTGTTCGTCTTCCATTTCCACCCAAGCAAGGAGCATCAGTCTTGATAAGCAAGTCCTGTATGTCCATCTCACAACGTTTCATCCTAAACTTGGGATATTTGTTTTTCATAAGAAGGAACGTCGAAATACCAAATTTACAGTTTGGGAAAACCCTCTTCCATTTATGGTAACCCCCATATTCCCATTGAAGCAATGTCTGTGGATATGATAGTTTTTATCTAACACTTTCTGTATGACTGACAGACACTTATTCTTTCGTCACCCCTACAACGAATTACCACAGGTAGATTTGTACAGCCATGCTAATTGTAGTTGATTCTCTAATGTATTTATGTGTCTATCGAAGTATTTTTCATATGTGTAGGCTTGTTGATCCAATCCAAATTCACCGACTGCCACTACCCTCTTAGCACCAATCAGAACTTCTAGGTCTACAAGCCAGTTATTTATTTGTCGTCTTGATTCTAGATTAACTATCCTCGGATGGATTCCAAAAGTGAGCTTATGACGATTATCTTTCCTTATTTCGCGTCGGGTCCCACAACGTGTTCTTCCTACTTCCATGTAAATGACGGAAGACCAGAATATCTGGTCTCTTTCAAATACATACCTAAGTGAAATGTGAGTCGATAAGCTTAATAATATGTTTTTCAGGATTGACATACTGTAAAACCAAAAGTCTCATTATTCGGAGTATATTCACAGATAATAAAAAAACAAAATGTTCAAAATCACAACAAACATAAAAGACAACACACACACACACTCACATACATATATATATTATTTTTCTGGGTGTTAAAACACATATATACAACATAGACAATAAACAATAACGGAGACTGTATACAATGGTGAAATATAAATACATTATTCTCTATAGCTATCAAACCACCAATCCACCAATCAGAGCTTGGAACATATCTTCAAGAGGGTACCTTTACATTTGAACACTTATACTTGCAAATATCAGACAGCCACATACCTTATGAGGGTTTTTTTTGGTTGATATTGTCTAAGAAATAGAAGTTAGGCCAAGAAATGGTGAAAGAAACAAGTTGTTTTGCTCTTTTGGTGTCAAACCACCAATTCACCAATCAGAGCTTGGAACATATACGAAAGTAATCCCTTTTCAAGAAAAAAACTCCTTTCACTTTGTAGTATTGTGACAACTACTGAATGGAATGGACTAACTAAAATTGATAATTGAAGTTAAACATATAGGGATTATTTTAAGCCCAAATTTGATGGACTTAGTTGTATTTTAATACGTCTATGGAGGATTTGATGCATGGCCTATAAATACTGAATTTCTTGGGGATGACCGAGCTATTTTTAGAGTACGTGTTTTCCGTAGCATGGCATTTCACTTCAAGATTTTAAACGTGCGCTGATATTTTGACGGAACGTAGAGGAATCATGTACGTTTCAGAAAATATATGGTCTTGGAAAGATTAAACTTAAGATAAAATGACCAGGTAGGCTCGAAAAAAGAGCTTCTGTGGTATAAAGTATTACATCTAGTTACAAGCTAGAAGATGTTAGTTCAAGTCTAACAAGAATCAAAAAAATGTTTAATTGGTTGAAGAGCTGCTCCTGTTGTATAAAGTATTACAAAGGGAACAACCATTTAACTTGAAAAGGGGGAGGGTTATGTTTTTTGTACTGATCTGAATTTGTTTTAAACAGTTGGACCCATCTTTATTTTTTTTCAATTGCAATCAAACTAAAATTATTTGTTTTCTTACCAAGTCAAAACATAATTTTTTTGCAATGCTTTGTATAAAGGTGTGAGCCAGTATTCATAATAGGTATAGGGCCTATACTCAAAATGTAACGGCATTTTTAGTATAATTTAATTTCAAATACTTATAAACGTCCTCTCTATATGCCATGCCTACTCATATTATGCTTTCACTCGCTTTCTCTCTTTAAATATGCTTCTCCTAGTTGTTTCGTTTTCCTCTCTATATTTAGTCTGAATCTCTGCTCAAGATTTAGCCATTGCGACATGTAATGAGAAATTCTAGTGCAATTTGTTTGTATCGTCGGATTTGATTGGTTACTATTCTACGTAAAATCCTCAATCCAAAAGTCGTAACTAAGAGGTTCAACTGAAAGGATCCACCATCTTGGAAACGTGAAATCCTACATGTCATATTTACAGAAATACACAAAAATAATTAAAATCCCTACCTTGCAAACTTATTTTAGCTTAAAATTAATCAAAACTGAAGCGTACACGAAACCGAAAAACGTCTGATCTTTACGTTTCAAATTGAAAGTCTTCACATGACGTCATGTTGTTTATGTGCCAAAATCGTCAACAACATTTCGCGGAATTTTAATTTTTGTGATTGTTTGACCTACCCAGGGATATGCAAGAATACATTTTTATGTTCATTATTTCATTAGAATGGAGATAACTGTATTGTATGTGAAACTTTCACGGCATCAATTGTCGATTTAATGGTCGCATATATCCATCAACTCAATTTGCGAGGCTCAAATCCCAAATTGATGCTGTGAAATTTTCAAATACAATACAGTTATCTCCTCAGTGTAAAACAAACCAATTTCATGATTGTCTCCTCCATAATGTACATTTTTTCAACAAGAACAACAACAACAAAAACAAAAAAAAAAAAAACAAACAAACAGAAAACTATACCGTACGAAACAGTTTCATACGTTAATTTCCAAAAGCGTTTTTTCTATGTGCATAGGTTAATCAACTGGGTAGTACTTGACCGCTATTGCAATATGTAATGTGACATGACTTTCAGTGTGGAAATAGTAAATTTTAACACAGAAAACATCGCAAAACATCTGGTTTTGATAAAAATTAAATTAACCTATTGCAAACCTACCTTTATAATGTCGAAAATATCACACGCCACTGTGAATGCGTCGTCTACAAAAACAATCGTCGTCTACACGCTTTGATATCTAAACTGGAACCGATGACTTATCTAATTTGACACGGACAAATGTTCTGATCGGTCTAAGAATGCTTTGATAACGAAGGAAACGGTATCGTAGGAAGCAGATATAATCAGATATAGCGTGCAAATAAAAATGTATAGATTTTATCAGATTATCCTATCATTTTATCGATGGTATTTAATAGTTATAATGCAATTTGCTTGTATCGTTGGATTTGATTGGTTACTATTCAAGGTAAATTTCTCAATCTATAAGTCGTAACTAAGGGGCTCAGCTGAAATCATACATGTCACATTTACAACAATACACAAAAATAATTAAAATCCCTACCTTGCAAACTTATTTTAGCTTAAAATCTATCAAAATTGAAGCGTACACGAAACCAAAAAACGTCTGGACCCGGTTGTTCAACTTGTCGTTAACTTAACGCCCCGTTATCTTTATCGTGCCGTTAAATATTCTAACGATGCGTTACTTAACCTAACGTTAAAATTGTGTTGTTCAACTAAATTTTATCGCATCGTTAGTTAACGGTGGCGTTAAATTTGAACGACAGGTTAGAGAGTATGTTATTACCCATAATTCAAGATTTTAATAAGAAAAAGACTTCTCTAAAAAAAAAAAGATGGCTGACACATGTACAGAAAGGAAAAGAGACTGAAAGAAGAATTTTAGCGAAGCAGAGATCAGTATGATACAGGATGAGGTGGAGAAAATAATTTCCCTTCTAAATGACAAATTTACCACTTCCAAAGCAAACCAGAAGAAATTGCAAGTATGGTCAGACATTAGTAGGATGGTGTCTGCCCTGGGTGTTGCACAGAGAACACCTAAGGAGTGCAAAGACAAATGGGGCAATACCAAAAAAGAGGCCAAGAAAGTCTATTCCTTAGCCAGAAAGGAGCAGAGGCAGACAGGTGGTGGTCCAGAAATAAAACTGGTCACACCTGTAATAAATAGGACCATAGACCTATGCAGAGATTCGGCCGCCTTCAATGGCATTGGAGGGTTTCAAACCAGTATAAATGGTAATTTATGTTCATTTATTCATCAATTCAAGCTAATCCCTTTTAGATTTTAAAACTCCCATAGTTCTTATAATGTGCAATCTCTAATAATAACGTGCAATCTCTAATAAGATCGATTAGTGCTTACTCAAAGGTTGTCGTCTGCTCGGAAAATTTCCATTTTGACGCTCTAGATAATGACCTTAACCTCACAACTGTCAACATGATTTGGTACTAATGTCTTTTCGGCTATATTTAAACCTTATTTCAGGTCTTTGCAAATTCCCAATTCAAAAATATTTTATTGTTTAAATAGTAAAGACATTCAAACAAAGGGAATTGGACAAAAGGCAAAGCCTATATCAATCCTTTCCCACACAAGATGGACAGAGTGATCATAAGATATACATATACATATAATTTATAATATACATAGTTGAGTAGTTTGCAGTGAGTCAGGGGAGGTAATCCTCTCTCGACAAGATTTGACAAATAGCATTGATTTATATTCCTAATGTGATTTGGGAAGTGAGCCCTCACCAATTCATTAACATAGTAATTGTCAGTACATGTATATCATTATCTTAAATTAATATAATAAACAGCAATTTATAAGTGCTTAAAATATAACATGAATTATAACTGAATCACTGCAAACAGTCTGACCTATTTTCACCACACAAAATTTATTGTTTATTTTATTTAAAATATGTGTACCTTTTTAAAATAAGTATGATTTATTTTTTTCTATTATATTTATACACTTTTTATATATATAATTTGGATTAAATATTTGTTAGGAATGATAGGAATAATAATATGGAGAAAATGTACAGTGAGAGTTTAAGAGAGAAAAAATATGCATATGTGTATTT
>MJUT01012189.1:0-20247 GCA_002080005.1 Gigantidas platifrons | reverse complement strand
AACAAATAATAAATAAATAAGTAAATAAATAAGTAATTAAATAAATGAAAAAATAAGTAAATAGAAAAAAATAGAAGAGAAAAAAATATACAATACAATAGCGGCCAAGTAGTAAAATAGTTGTTATGTTATCAGGAAAATCTTTTAGTATCTAGTAAATATTCTTGGACATATGTAATTATTTTTAAATTATCTTCATCATTTGATTCAGGGTTACCATTAAGCAGGACATCAAGATCAAGATTTTCATATTTCTTTAATTTTCGAAAGAGATCATATCTCTGTCTTATATATAAGGGGCACACATAAAAGTAATGAAAGTTATCTTCAATTTGATCTCCACAAGCACATCTGGAGCTATCAGACAAGTGGCTAATGACAAGATGGTGGTTTAAATCACTTGACTCATTCCGAAGTTGACAGTGTATAACGTTATATTTTCTGATACCAGCTGAAAAGAAAGCCGGACAAGGATGAATATCTTCATTCAGCTTTCTTTTAAAACCTGTGAAACTTACTATATTTTTTTATATCATCATCAAGTGAATTCCATTTATCAATAGTATTAGGAATATAGCTATTTTTATAACATGTAGTACGACACTTAGGGGTTGTAAATGCCCTCTGATTTCGTAAATTGTATTCAGTGTTATGATTTGTATATGATAGGATATCTGCAGCAATGTAATCTGGAATGATCCCAGAAATAGCCTTATGGAGGAACAATAATTTGTTCTTCCATCGTCTATTCTGCAGGGAATCCCACCCTAATTCATTATATAATTTCCATTTAGGAGTTCCTTTTCGAAGTCCAGTAACAATCCGAGCAGCATCTAGTTGAATAGACTCGATGAGATCAGATTGCTCCTTTGAACAATTATCCCATATTATGTTGCCATATTCTAATATAGGTCTAATAAAACCAATATAAAGTTTTTCTAGAGATTGTCTGTCAATCTTACTTTTTAAGTATCTCATGATATTAATACGCTTACAGGCTCTAGCGTAAATATCCTGTATATGGTCTGCCCACTTGGCATTGGAAGAAACATTTAAGCCCAAATGTTTGTGCTTAGAAATATTATCTGAAGGAATATTATTCATATGGAGGGGAGTGACGTCAATATTGGTTTTTCGGGTAAAATACATAGATTTTGTCTTGTCTGAATTGAAAGTAACACCCCAGTCATTGGCCCACTGGTTTAGATATTCTAAGTCTTGATTTAAAGACTCTGCTGCAGATATCTCATCATCAACAATACAATATAAACAGGTATCATCCGCAAATAATTTTATTTTATTTGCAACAACATCAACTATGTCATTTACAAACAATAAAAATAGAAAAGGGTCCAAAATAGACCCTTGAGGGAAACCAGCATTAATAGTATTCCAGCTGGAGTAATAACCATTTATTCATACCCTCTGTTTACGATCTGTTAAGTAACTATTAAACCAGTTATATAGATTTCCCTTAATCCCATATTTTCTTAATTTATACAAAAGTCCCTTGTGCCAGACACGGTCAAAGGCTTTTGAGACATCACAGAATATAAAGCGCACATCTTTGCCTTTATCTAAATTCTTTACAATTTCATCATAAATAAGAAGGAGCTGGTTAATAGTAGAGTCCTTATTACGAAAACCTGACTGATGATCAGTCAGTATATTATTATCATGTATAAAATTATACAAGTACTTGAATATAATCTTTTCTAATATTTTACTGAAACAGTTTGTAACTGAAATAGGCCTGTAGTTTGTGACGTTATCCTGGTCTCCCTTGCCCTTGTAAATAGGAGACACATTAGCAAGTTTCCAATCACTCGGCAAAATTCCCTTTTGCAAACTTTTATTAAATAACAGAGTTAAAGGTGTTACCAGTGATGGGAAAATTGCTTTAAGAAATTTTGGTGGAAGTTTATCAGGTCCAGCTGGTTTATTGACATTAAGAAGTTGGAAATGATCAATCACATCCTGCTCAGTAACCACTATGTCCGACAACTCACAGGGTGCCAGTAGGGGGACATCTGGAAGTTCTGGTTCTGTATCAAAAGAAGCGATCGAACTAAAAAAGTTATTCATAGCAGCAGCTTTCTCAATAGGATGTACCAGAATTTCTCCATTAACTTTAATGGGGGTATTCGTGGAACTTCTGTTAGTAAACTTACAAAATTTTTTTGCTATACGCCACCATTTGCCAGGTGGAATTGATTTATCCACCAAAGAATTATGTAATTTTATCAAATACTGACGTTTAGCTTCGCGGATCATATCAACTACATCATTCCTTAGTTTTCTATATTTTGCCCAGTCTGACTCTAAATTCCTGATTTTTGCTTTTTTATAAACACGGTTACGTCTCCGTATATTAGTTTTTATATTAGTTGTAATCCAAGGCTTGTCCCTGGGTCTGACTAATATATTTATTTTTGGAAAGTATGTATCCATGACATAATGAGCCTCACAATTAACTTAAATCATTAAGCTCATTTACATCATCTGAATTATCAAAATGTTCAATCCAGTTAATTTCTTGCAAATATCTACAACCTGATATGTAGTCACCACTGACAAAGTCATAGACTACCTTTGAGTAAGCTCTCTCTCGTGGAATGGAAAAGCTTATTTCAATAAGTGTTGGGCAGTGGTCACTATAGAAATTAGGTAAGACCATGCTGTTTCTTAAGATAGCGGGGTTATTTATAAATATAGGATCTATAAGCGTTGATGATGAGGAGGTTATTCTGGTAGGTTCTTGAATAACATTCTCAATACCATATCTTTGACAAATTCTTGAAATCCTGCTTGCCGGGCCCATTTTCAATAAATCAATATTTATATCACCTACTAAAATAACATTACAGTCAGTATTAACAACATTGTCAACCAAACTATCAAAATGATCCCATGATGTGACAGGTGCATTGGGGGGGGTCGATAAAAACAGACTAATTTGCCATTTTTTGTGATAACTTCAACACAAACGGATTCCAGTTCAGGGATCTCTAGGTCATAGCGACGTTTGGAAAGGAGCCCTTCTCTAATGTATATCAAAATTCCACCCCCTTGATTAATTATCCTGTCTTTTCTAAAGGAATCAGGATTTTGAAAGTTATCTAGTAGTAATTCACTGCTATCTACATTAGTATCAAGTTTGGTTTCCGTTACACATATCACATCATTGTTACCCAGTTCAGTGTAAATATTATCAGTTTTATATCGTAAAGAGTTGGCATTAATACTTGCTATTTGAATATTTTGGTTAATGTAGCAAGTTCTATCTGGACCTGGGTTTGACTCAATATCATGACACTGTATTAACAAAAGCAGTAGTACTAGTACATAACATGACAAATTGGAGAACCTGATTTTAAAATGTACACATATAAGGACATACAATGCATTTAGAGTTATGTCATCCATTATCAAAATTGAATGGATTCAAATATTTGTTATAGGAAATGTCCTTTTGTAAATAATGCAAACTATTTATACTTATTGGCCAATTGTTCAATATTAAAACCTGAATGTGTATGCAGTTCATACACACATACTGAGATTTAACAAAAGTAATCATATACAGATTAGATATAACAAGACAGTAAATATGTACAACAAACATAACAAAGAAATAAGTTAATATGGTTGTACAGGTTGAAAACATAATTTACAGTTACATGTAAATAGAGGGGTCGAGAATATACTCACTCTAACTTAGTAAGGCTGTTATTGCTCATTATTTCACTTTATAAATTGCTTATCTACTTGGGATTCATATTAACAAAGGGAATGCATGTTCTCACGACTAATGATCATCCATAACATTTGCAAAAGTAAACAATACTGAGTCGTAATGGGACATTAATGATGACAAAATTTACATATAGTTTAAAGCGTGTGCCTGAGTAATCAATGTACAAAGAAGGATAACTCTAGAAGTACCAATTAATATACAATGGACAGCTCAATATTAACTTAGAAAGTACAAAGCGAAAAACACATAGTTGCGATTAAAGTTATCCTAATGTAATTTTAAGAACCGATGTTATTTATGTCAGTTGATTTACCACGGGCTCCATTTACCATTGGTGTTGATGTGAGACCTGACGGCTGAAATGCATGTGCACTTGAATTAAGAGCGGAATTCGGACGACTGTTAGGATGTGGGCTCTCCTGGTGGATCCTCAGTTTTAGAAACTGGGTTAAGTCCTCCTCCGTCTTAACGTGTATGGTTTTGTCATCAGCAATGTTACGAACAAGTATTTTTCCATCATGGGTCCAACAGTTACCAATTAGCTTGTCCCTTTTTAATTGTCGTGTCTTTTTGAATAAGCCTGCGCGTTTTGCAGTGAGAGCTTCGTTGACGTAAAGCTTACTATCAGTGTTCTGATGATTACTGCCTTTCAGATTCTTCTTATTACTGAATACTAGAGCTCTGTCTCTATATGAGATGAATCTTATTATTATATCTCGGATTTTTCCAGACTTTTTTCACCAACTCGATGTGTTCGACCGATCTCTCTTAATGATAGTTTTCGGTCATTGCTACGGAGGATAATGTCATTTATCACCGATAAGACCTTAGAATCTGTGTCTTCATTATTGGTGTTAGACCTTGGTTCTGGAATTCCACTAATTTTCAAGCAGGTTCTCCTCGAGTATTGTTCCATCTCATCAATTCTGTATTCAAGGGAGTCTATGCGACTTTGGAGATGGTCAATTACGTCGGAACGAATTGCATCTACCAAACAATTAATTCCCAAGTGACCTCGATAACATTACTGATGTTTGTTAATTACAATTACCAATTTACTTATGGATTAGTGTCTCTTCAATTCTCTGAACAGGTGCCCGCCTTTAATTTTGTCGATTCTTTTTATCTCCCTTTGCATATGGCTATATACATATCTCTCACTTCGTACCCATTCGTTCGCACCAAAGCCGTTAACGGCCCAACTGATTGATTTTGTATGGATGATTTGGAATTATTTGACAATATATTTTGACAATTTATATTTGTATAGTTTATGTTGAATATGTAAGATATTTTAAAACAATTTGGTGGTATTTGAATAGTGTTTAGTAACTGGAAAACAGGTTTAATAAGTCTGTGATGATAGTTTCTTGAATGTGGTGTGAGGGTCGTATCCATTCGAGTCATTTCGCCCCATTCCGCATATGTCCATTTAAATGTACTTTTTTGTTTTATTTGTGTTGTTTGTCCTTTGTATATCGTCATTTTGGTGTTTCACGTTTTCAAGTATTCCTACCTTTTTGTACTAAGTATGTACTTATAGGATAATTGCACGAAAATTTTGAAATATTGTCCAAGTAGAATGTTTTATTGAATATTCATGTCAGCCTAGGCAATCCGTTCGGATGCTCGGCGAATACGACGATTCCGTGATAAGACGTTCTCCTGACTTGGAGGAAGAATTCGTACCGCCGATCACGTGACTTCATAAAAAATCTAGGCATCTTAGCAGTAGACACTGCAGGTAGAAAGGGATCGAGGAAAACGATCTCAAAAGTCATCCAGCAAATATTGGTGCGTGGCTCCGGGGTATACATCTGACAGCAGGAAGAAACCCAATCTGGAAAAATATATAACATTTATCCCATTTCCGACAAAGTTGAAAGACCACAGGCCATTTGGAACTAAAGATGCCTAGATTTTAGTCACGTGGTGATGGAAGTCACATGACGGTATTATCTGAATACCAATATCCCGGAATCGACGTATTGGGCCGACCAGATATTATTTCAACATAACTTTCTGAAATTAATGTTCAAGAAAAGGGTTGGTAAAACTCGTGATAAGAAGTACATAAAGTTAATTATGTACGAATTTGATCTTACATTTTTGTACCTCCTCAGAACTTGTTTCAAGTATGAATATACATAAATGGATTTTTAGCTCACCTTCCTACTATATAAATCCTTGCCGAAGGCAATGTGAGCTTTTGCCATCACTTGGCGTCCGTCGTTCGTTAACTTTTCACATTTCAAATGCAAATTAAATGCCTTATAGCTCAGACCGGGAGGGGGGTTCATACCCCACCCTCTACCTGAAGTGAACTTTTTAATGGTTGAGATCCCTACCACTAAACCATATATATGTATGATAAGGGTGACTAGGCAAATTAAATGCCTTGTAGCTGAGGCCCCGGGGGTCATACCCCACCCCTACCTGAGGTGAACTTTTAAATGGTTGAGATCCCCACCGCTAAGCAATATATATTTATGATCAGGATGACTACGCAAAATAAATGCCTTATAGCTCGTGTCCCGGGGGGGGCATACCCCACCCGCTACCTGAGGTGAATTTTTTAATGGTTGAGATCCCCACCCCTAAACCATATATATGTATGATCAGGGTGACTAGGCAAATTAAATGCCTTGTAGCTCAGGCCCCGGAGGTCATACCCCACCCCCTACCTGAAGTGAACTTTTTAATGGTTGAGATCCCCACCCCTAAACCATATATATTTATGATCAGGGTGACTAGGCAAATTAAATGCCTTATAGCTCATGCCCCGGAGAATCATACCCCACCCCTACCTAAAGTGTTAAATACAAACATGAACAAGTATAAAGACTTTATCACAGGAAGCGGTTACAAACTATCTTAAAGGAATAACACAGTTTTCGATTTGGTTTCTTGATTATACCACAACCCCTTTGAACACACTCCATTCCTGATTTCTGATATAATTAATTGGTATTGCTCTGTGTAATAAGCCACTACCTTACTTGACTATCTTAATTTTAAACTATAATTTGGTTATAGTTCTTTGATGATAGATTAAACAAATGCTTCAAACTATAAATAAAAACAATTTCTTTTTGTTTTTAATTTTTTTTTTTTTTTTTTTTGTGTTTATGCATTCATCTCTCCTTTAGGAGGCAATAAAGAATATAATCATGTGATATTTCACTTATTATTTACTTTTTTAAAATCAAATTACAACATATATGTTATTTCATTTCTCATTAAATTTGTCATTTTCTCTATTTCAATTTTTCTTCTTAAATCAATATATTTCATTTCATTTTCATTTTCATTAGATTTTAACTAAGCATAGAAAAGGGTGTTTCACTATTTTTTTTTTATTAAATTACAACAACTATATTATTTCATTTCTTATTAAATTTGTCATTTTTTTTATTTCAAAATTTTCTTCTTAAATCATATAATAATAAAATAAATAACTGAACGCGGGCACCTGCTAGTCCCCCCCCCTCTTTAAAATTTTGAGAGAAGAAGAAAAAATCTAACCATTTTGATAAAAAGTTGGGACAAATGGCTATCACCTACGATATTTTCTACGATAGATGGCGTTCATGTACTATCAGTTATACATTCGGAACTCTCCCGGATCGCATCGGAGCTTATCGTTATATTTCCGCCATTACAAGTTGCGATAGACTGGTGGATCATATAAATAACAAATAAGATTTGTGTTAAGGGGGTTAGTGATATGTACAATTATAGAAATGCTATTTATAGGGAATTAATATTGTTTATTAAAGATATACTCATAAACAAACCTCAGCCGTGATGTCAAAATGTTATTTTTGCATGTCTATTGTGTAGTGTTTTTCCCCCTATGTATATATTGTTTTTGGTGACAATCCAACCATTGGATTTCTAAACCAATTTAAAGAATTTATAAATAGTATGCCTCAGTACTGCTGTATCACTGGTTGCACAAATTCTGGGGGTCATGTGTTCCCTTCAGATTAAGAACTGAAGAAAAAATGGAGAGTGGCCATCAAGCGGCTTGATGAAAATTCAAGAAACCTCTACTGGACACCAGTAGCCCTTTTCACAAAAATTCTTACGATAAAAAATTGTCGTAAGTGTAAAACTAAGATTAAAAAGAGTTTCACAAAAATACTTACGATAATCTCAAGTTAAGTGTAAAAATAGTACTAACTTTACGTGTAAAACTACCCTGTCCTAAGTATAAAATTTTGATCGTACATAAGAGAAATTTTGGTCTTATCTTTTATCGTTTTAAAGTGAAAACAAAAATGAAAAAATATGGAGTACAGTCGCTTGAATTTCAATGATTTAAATAAAAAAAAGAGTAAAAAAAAAAATATAGTATATACAGTCGCCTGAATATCAGTGATTTAAATTTTTTTTTAAAAGAGTAAAAAAAATATAGTATATACAGTCGCTTGAAATAAATAATAATAATAAAAAAAAGAGTACAAAAAATATTTGTTTTATTTAAATCATTGAAATTCAAGCGACTGTGATTGGCGCTTCGACTTGAAAATAAGAGAGCAATTCATCGTTAGCGCATGTTCTCTTACATAATTACATGTACACATATTGATAAATGTTTATTGAAATGAATATGGTTTAATACAAACAGACCCTACAAATGACATTGTTGTTTACTCACTTTTTGGCGTGTCAAATAACAGTATATAACGATGCATTCCGTACATTTACCTTTTCAATGCAGCAAAGTGTATCGTTTACATGACCAAAAAATCAGGATAATTCCTTTAATGTTATATTTCAAATTGGGAACGATTGACAATCGAAAATACTACTTGCAAACTTGGGGAGAATTATTCTTTTTCATTATTTTTTTTTCGGATAAAAACAGGAATACGGGATTTTCTTCTAGACATCTACTCCGTTTACAAAAGTTTTGTATGAACAGCCGCTTTAGGACTGGAAGTTTCTGGATCGAATGATATCGTTTTGATTTGCCTTTATATTAATATAATTGATTAATTTCTGGCAACGTCGATGAGCATTGAACACTCTGGCAATACATAAACTTGTGTACATTCTTCTGTTATATTAATATTAATATATATAACAGGGATATTTATTCGTCTTCATGATTGATAGATGATAAACATATCTTAATTTGGGTTATCTCAGAAAAATCGGGCTAAATTTTCATCAGTAAAAAAAAGAACAAGCGTTTAATATAATTTTATGTGGGATGGGATTAATTGGAAAAAAGGGGGGGAAATATTTTGCTGACAAATAACCGATTAAATTAATTATATGAATAGGGCTTTTTTTCACACTCCAGATGCACTCCCTTAAAAATACTTCTACCAAAAGTAACCACGCGTGGATGATGACGCACAACTCCAAGTAATGATAATTATTATAGATCATTTTAATTTACATGCATTAGAAATGTTCTCCCTATACAGATACGAAAATCATACCCGTTCATATTTTGTGACCGATTCATATATTAGATAAAAATTCAATATAAACATACAAACACATCATAGCATAAAAATCTGCTTATAAATTACTGAATTAGTGCCGGGGATATTTTATAGAATAATTTTATTTAATTTAATTATTTAATTTAATTATTTAATTATTTAATTATTTAATTATTTAATTATTTAATTTTATTTAATCGGGAAATGAAACTCGGTTGCTAAGGAAGATGGTTTATGGTGTTTAGCGCCCCTTTCAACAATATATCGGTCAGTTTTATTGGTGAAGCAAACTGGAGTACTCGGAGAAAACCATTAACCTGTCGCAAATCACTGACAAACTTTATCACATAATATTATATCGAGTACACCCAAGGAAGAATTTTTATCGTAAGTGTAATTTTAGTCGTAAGATTAAAATTTGTCGTAAGATAATCTTTGTGTAAAGGACTTATGAATTGTCGTAGGATAATCTTAAGTGAAAAGTTTAGGATTAAAGTTACGAATTTTTGTGAAAAGGGCTACCTTAAAGTACGACGATTAGCCATCTTGAAACCTGATAAGTTAGGAAGACGTCCGAGCATTTCCGCAAACGTTCCGAATGAATAACTGATAGTACACGAGCGCCACCACGCGTCAATAGGTGCGGGTGTAATCCATTGGAACTATGGATCTGGGACAAATTGACAAAAGTTGGGACGAATTGGTTTGGGACAAATTGGACTTGGGACAATTGACCTGTATCCCTTTGAACACGGATTAACTTTGAGAGGTGACAATAAAGACCAAATCCTACTTTAACAAAAAAATAATAAAATAAATAACTGAACACGGGCACCTGCTAGTCACCCCCTCCCCCTTTACCTTTTTGACCAGCCTACCAAACCCAGGCCAAAATGGTACAATTTTTCATTTGATCAATTTTAAAATCCTGGTCTGGGCGAAAAAACTAAATATTGTCAGCCAGGTTATGTTTTTTTTTTCTGATAGAAATCCTTTGTACCAGTATCTAGTCAGGGACAATTTGACTTTTTGACATATCCGTATATTACATTTCAATAGCTAGAATAGTATCATCGATGGAACGAATTGGTATAGGGTCGAATTGACACGCACACTGGCAATGAATATTAAAGGGAGAGAATCAACATAAACAACAGTACGAACTGACAAGGCAGAGAAGAAAAATGCAGCAAAAAGAGTTTTATAATCAAAATAATTACCTTCATGGTCACAAACAGCTTGCACATTAATGCTTGGGTAACTTTTCCTATTGATATACGACCCCTCGTCCTCTGATGGCCTTTGAATTCTAACATGTGTTCCGTCGATGCATCCTAGAACATTTGGAAAGTTCGCCTGTTGGAAAAAACCATGCCTAATCTTATTCTGCGTATGGTTGTCTGTGGGCCACTTAATGAATTGGTCTTTCCTGGCAATAAGTGCATTCGTCACATTATCCACAACCCTTGACACGGTTCCTTTATTGTATCCAAATGTATCTGCTATGACCTGTAGGAATGATCCTGAAGCATAGAACCGTAGTGCTATCTTTACTTGGTCTTCAACAGTTAGCCTAGTAGCCTTGTTTGTTGTCCTCCCTCAACAAATTTCCAATAAAATTCATTGATTCCTGTCCAAATCTGTATCTTGCTCTAAGTTCATCATCTTTCAGAGTTGTAAGGTGACAAGCAGTAGCCCTGTAAACTTTTTCCTTCCTATGAAGTAGAGGCATCATCAAAGCGGCCATTTTGAAGTTTGAATGATAACCTGCCGTTAACAATTTTAACGGAGGTCTGAACCACCGTTAAAATTCATACAAGTTAACGGAGGTTTAACGGGGCGTTAAATGTAACGAAGTGTTGAACAACAGATTTAACGTAACGATAAAATTTAACGGAGCGATAATGAATTTAACGACAGCGTTAGTGCTAACGACAAGTTGAACAACCGGGCCCTGATCTTTACGTTTTAAACTGGAAGTCTCCATATGACGTCATGTTGTTTATGTGCCAAGGTCCCCAACAACATTTCGCCGACTTTTAATTTGTGTGATTTTTAGACCCAGGGATATCCAAGAATACATTTTTATGTTCAGTATTGTATTAGAATGGAGATAACTGTATTGTATTTGGAACTTTCACGGCATCAATTGGAGATTTGATGGTCGGAAATATTCGTTTACTGGCTCCGATAATGCGTCGCTAGTAAACTCAATTTGCGACCATCAAATCTACAATTGATGCCGTGAAACTTACAAATAAAATACAGTTATCTCCTAATTATCCAGTAAAGAATATAATTGTTATGAAATATGTGTGTCTTGAAATATAAACGTCACGAAGGAAACAAGGTTATTTTTACAAATGTAAATTCTGAATGAATTCATGTGTATTTCTTGATTTGCACATTTTAAAAAGAGTCGAATGGTATTAAGATTTTAACTAAATGGTATAATTGTAGAAAAGGGTCCCTCCTGGATACAGATTAAACGCTTTTATTCCTGTTATGTATGTTCATAGATAACAGTACCTTCGGAAACAAAGAATGGACGACACTCAAAGTGGTTATTAGTTTAGTCTAACGCCAATTAGAAATGTTATTTATTATGAGTTGAAGGTAGACTAAACGAGGCGACACGCTTGTGATATGCTTTCTATATGCAATAAATTTTATGCATTATTTGTTCACGGGTAATATTTGATAAAAAAAAAGATTGCATCATGAGTGCAAATAGGTTGCCAAAAAAAGTTGCATACAATTTTTTGATATGGACAAATAGCGAGAAGTCATGTCTAACGGTCTAGATGTATCTACATAGTCATATAAGGGCGAGCGAATTAGAGAGTAGTCAATCAAAAACTTCGGATTAATAAACTGGCTGGAAGTTATATTCATTTGTACCAAATGTCTAAAATTGACATGAGCTTACGCACTTGATCAACATGAATTTGTTTGTATAAATTATGCAGCATATCTTCATTAAAGTTATGCATGGTGCGGTTTCCTTTGTTCCTGACTTTTATAATGACGACACTCTTGATCATTTTCTTTAGAATATCCTGTTTCTGAATTACTTCCGTCTTCAAATCACCGAGATTAACGTCCGGAATGTTTTTGAATAATTCCAAACTATCCACCAAATCTGGATTCCTAGCAGAAATAATGTGCCCAGTCCCACCCTGTCTTTCACTAGATACATTGTCATTAAGAAATAGCTCGTCTTCCGAATTTGCCGACCTAATTGGAGGAAACGCTGCCATAATACAATTGAATTGAAGTATACTGTACAACTGGAGAATGACCATTTTCATCACATAGTTTAACTCGTAAAGTATACTGCACGAAGAAGCCGTGAACTATTGAACTATGTTGTCACCTAAGGCAACAGTCGAACAGACCTTAAATTTATTAACCAATGAATTTCTACTAACACAATATCATGGGACAGCTACTTATTAGTATACATATAGTTATCATATACATTAGTGCAGACATTAAATCACAGACTGACTCCCAAACTTGTAAGGTGCCTTCATTGTCGCGATCACATGGTAGTTGGATTTAGAACTACCTGTGCAATCAGTGCCTGCCACCACTGAAGTTGTGAGCTCAAACCCCGTTCATGGCGGGATGTGCTCGATACAACATTATGTGATAAAGTTTGTCAGTGACTTGGGGCAGGTCGGTGGTTTTCGCCGGGTAGTCCGGTTTCCTCCACCAATAAAACTGACCGCTATGATATAACTGAAATATTGTTGAAAGTGGCGTTAAATACCATAATCAACCCACCCAAACTTTCACACCCTTGTCATAGTATACTGACCACGCACAGAATATTGAAAATACATAAGATACTGTTACATCTGTTGAGGCGATACAGACCATAGAAAATCAGACATTACAATAAGTCGACATTATTGATCGTCATCTCCGATTTTTCCCTATATTTTTCATGTAAAACCACATGTATTCAAAAACTTGTAAAGAAATCATTTCTCGGTCACTTTTGCTGACATTTTCGCTCACAAACGCAAAATATTCAGAAGTTATTCCTCATAAACTACATTATCTTTTTGATTCCTAATTTTTAACTCCGCAGAATTTAAACACACATATGAATTCTGGAAGGTCAAATACTACAATTATATAGTAGCTTAAGGGTAATAACAAAATTACCGAAAACCGAGCAATCATACAAAGTGAAAGTCAAAACTCATAAATCAACAAACAGACAAAATTAGTCAACAACTGGAAAACTGGTAAAACGCAATGGCCCTGACTTGGTACAGGTATTTCTAAAGAAATGGTGGGTTGAATCAGATTTTACGGCGCCAAACCTCCCGGTTTCATTACGGTTCAAAGGTTCTTGTTGTCACTATAACAGCATTTATAACAATACTGGAACAAAATAGGTAATTCAATTTCAATTTCAATTTCAATATTTTATTGATTTTAAATCAAAAGGATTGGATAACAGGCTACGCCTATATATATCCTCTCCAGTAACAAGATGGAAACAAATATAAACAAGAACGTCAAATATATACAGTATATTAACAACATAGCAGTCCACCAATGGTGCATTCATTTCAATATAAAACCATATAGATTCTCGAATTGTCTGATTCACTCTTAATTATTATGTATTCTGAATATTATGATAAAATAGTCTATTATATCTAAATGTACTATTGGTGGAGTGGCATGTTTTATAATTAATAAAATAATTTAAGTTTATTGGAATAATAAATTTAGTCAGATCAGGTATTCCACCAAGCACAAATTTAGTCTAAGTATTCATGTTTAATTCTGATGAAAACGTTTTTAATGAAATTATTAATAGGCAAAATGTAAAAAGTATATTATAACATATTTGGATTATCAATTGAAGAAATAATTATTGTAAACTTTAAAGAAAACAATAATATACTGGTTTGAAGATTGTAAGTCAGAAAGAGCAACAGGAGCAACAATTTGGTGGAATGACAGATCAACAATACCATGAAGATTATATCAAATAGGCACAGTAAATAGTACATATATATAGGACATGGTACATCTGTTATAATACTCAATCTCATGAATAAATATATATATATATATATATATAAATATAAATGTTATAATGGTTACACACATAAGGTAATCCTATTCAAATCTTTTAGTTTCAGTTATATATTGTAGTACAGTATTTGTTATATTTATATTTTCCTCTGGAGACAGGTCATCGGAACCACAAAGTAGAAAGTCAAGATTGGATAATTGATGAAAATTCCTGAGATCGTTAAATAACTTAGCACGTTCTCTAACATAAAGTGGACAGACATAAAAATAATGATAACTATTTTCAGTGTCATCTCCACATGCACACCGAGAGCTTTCAGACAAGTGTGACAGGTATAGATGATGGTTTAAATTACTAACTTCATTGCGAAGTTGACAATAAATAATATTAAATTTACGAGGACCCGCGGAATAGATCATAATTAAGTTTTCTCTTGAATATAGAGAGTTACATCACATTTTGTGTTTCCTGGTCCAAGTTGTTAAATAAATCTAAAACACTCGGGAAAAACTATGTTTATATGATTGAGTATTGGAATTCGGAATATTAAAAAATCTCGGGTTCCTGAGACAATAATTTTCCTCAGTATTAATTTAAGCCGTAGCATGCTCTGATACATAACTTGGAAGGTACCCATTCAGGGATTTATACACAAAGATAAGCTTTTGTTTCTTGCGTCTTTCCCTAAGTGAGTCCCATCCTAGTTCGTTATAAAGTTTTAATTTAGATGTGCCTCTTCGCATACCAGTCACTATTCTAGCAGCCTCATATTGCACAGATTCAATTAGATCCGATTCTTGATTCGTACAATTATCCCATATTAAGTTTCCGTATTCCAAAATGGGTCTAATGAATCCAAAATAAAGTTTTTCGAGAGAATTTCTATCAAGGTTATGCTTGAGCATACGTATGATATTTAACCGAGAACAGGCTTTTGAGTAAATTTCATTTACATTGTCTTTCCATACACCCTTTGAATTAAGGTTCAAACAAAGATGTTTGTGCATCGAAGTATTTTCTAAGGCATTATCATTAAGATACAGAGTTGGAATATTGACGTCTTGCTTTCTCGTAAGAAACATTGATTTGGTCTTGGCAGAGTTAAATGTTACTCCCCAGTCAGATTACCAAGAATAGAGGCTATCAAGATCTGAATTAAGTTACTCGGCAGCTGTTTCATGATTGTCAACAATACAGTAGAGTGAAGTATCATCTGCAATTAGTTTTATTTTATTAGAGACAACATCCACTATATCATTGACAAACAATAAAAACAGATATGACCCAATATAGATCACTGTGGGACACCATCATTGATGGAATTCCACGTAGAATTGTATCCATCCATCCATACACGTTGTTTTCTATCTGACAAGTAACTACGAAACCAATTTAAAAATTTATCCATAATGCCATATTTTCTTAGTTTGTATAGAAGACCAGAATGCCATACTCGGTCAAATGCCTTAGAAACATCACAAAATATAAATCTAACATCTTTGCCTATATCTAAATTCTTCATAATGTCGTTATATATAATCAATAGTTGATTAACAGTGGAATCCTTGTGACGAAATCCAGACTGATCATCAGTCAATATATTATTTTGATGTATATAGTTGTGAAGATGCTTGAATATTATTTTTTCCAACATCTTACCAAAACAGTATTATATGGGTCTATAATTACAAGCACTATCACTACCTCCCTTACCTTTATAAATTGCTGTTACATTTGCCATCTTCCAGTCACTAGGCACAACGCCATAGTATAGACTTTTATTAAATAGGATAGTAAGGTGCTTTACCAATGGCTGGAAAATGGTTTTTAACAGTTTGGGTGGAAGGTTGTCCGGACCACCTGGTTTTGAAATATTAAGTATTTCAAGCTGATCAATAACTTCCCGCTCGTTAACAACAATATCTGAGAGCTCGCAAGGTGCAAGAGGAGGAACATTTGGCAAGTCAGGTTCTGTCTCCATGGTAGATACTGATGCAAAATAATTGTTTATAGCACATGCTTTTCCTATGGGATGGTAAAATATATCACCATTAACCTTAATAGGACTTTTTACATGATTTACATTTTAAAATTTTGTAACACCCTTGGCAAAACTCTGGACAGTTAGCAGCTCCGGTCCGTAAACTACCTTCCACTAGTCACTGCCACCGGCTTTTTTCGCTTCTCCGGATCTCCATGCGGTTTGACCCATTGAACTTTCGTTTCTAACAAAATGTAAAATACAAATGGCGGTCACGGAAAAGCACTTCAAAGATAATTTATGGTATTTTGATACATTTCATGATACACATATGGAACAAAACTAAATCAATGAATATTATATTAAGTTTTTAAATACCAAGATATATGAATGAATGAATGTCAAGACACACGCAATGAAAAAACGTGCATTTTGACTCGGAAAAGGGGGTGGATGTTCTTTTGATAAAATGAAACGATGTCAAAACATAGCATTTTCTGACTAGGTGCTCATAATGGGTAAGGAGTATAGGGAATACTCGCTCTTTTTTATTTATGTTATATTACCCCACCATCTAAATTTTCACTATTTTTCTCTATTTATGAAAATTCTGTGATTTTTAAAACAAGATGAAATTGTTATCAGACCAACAATACTTACACCTTTATTGACATTATGTATGTCCTTTTGGCAAGATCTCCTCCCAGAGGGTGTGCTTGGGGTAGAATAGGCACCAGGTTTCTCCGTCCTAGAGGCACTAGTGTTCTAAAAGCGGCCATCCCAGCGGGAATCCCGGGGTATAGAAATAGGACCGAGAGCTTCTTCGGCTTGAAGGGACGTCCGTCGGTTGTGGGGGATGTATAAATTCACAACCAACCCGTCCTTCGAATGAGACGTAAATAAATCCGCGGTCCTGTGTTGAGAGATTGCCACCCTCTTCGCACGTCAAAGCACCCAGTGTAACAGCTCATGATGAGCGGTCCATAGGAGACCTGTTGCCCTGGCTAAATTCTCCGTCTCTACCCATCACCTTTCCTTGTTTTGAGTCCCGTGGCGTTTAAATTTTTTGCCTATTGGCCTATCCGTCCCCCGTTTTATATTGATTTATTTTAAACATGTTCTCGTCCTGAATATAGCTGAAAAATTGCTCGCTGGACGTTAAGCATCAATCAATCAATCAATCAACCTTTTGGCAATTAGTTTTACTATTGTTACACATGATCTAAGAGACAGAAGACAAAAGGAGAAGGATTAAATGAACAGGACTGATAAAAATCGCGACAAGATTAACAACTTTTTAATGAATATTATAACCTGATGTAATCAGTGTCAATAAATACACAATTTAAAATAAATTAACCATCCTGTGGTGAAGATTAAAGTACATGCACATCTGTAGTGAAAATATAAAATGAAAATGTAGTCCTTTGCCTTTGTACAAGAGATGCTTTTGAAGTACGTATTTGAATGTTTTATTTATCTGTATGTGCACTTTGTGTAACATTGCAATCATTATTGCTTATTGCTTCTATAGTACAAGGTAGTACATTTCAATAATGTTGGAAAGATTTCTGTTCGGATCTGACTGGAAGCTAAGTAATGATTTGTATATATTATGTTTGATGGGTGTTGAGTCACTTTTGACCAAAATTATATAGGAAAATGGGATTTTTTTGGATGAAAATATATCATAAATATAGGATAAATTTAAGGTATATTTAGCAAAAAATACATGACCACCACCTCTTCTGTAGCCATGCATCACCTCCTTTTTACTGACATATAAAGAAAAAAAAAACAGTATTATTAATATTAAACTCTAGTTTCCTATTGCTCTTTTCACAAAATAAACAAAAATCAGACAGTGAAAAAAAAATCAACATTTGTCTTTTTCAAAGGACTGAATATGACAACTCCTTTAACACTTTAAAGGACTAATTTTTATATAATGTCTTCGGAAATATATATGATATTTTGTGTGCAGGAAAAGATACCTATTCAACTTTACACAGTTTGTTGGAATAAATACTCTGTTCATATTTTTTCAATGACTCTAGTCTCTTTCAAAAGATACATACATGTAATAAAAGCCCTGAGAGTTAACTTGGCATTTTCTATTTTATAAACCATTAAACTTTGTATTCAAGATGCAATTATTCTAAACCAGGGAACTGGTACTGAGTAGCAGACAACTATAAAAATGGACATGTACCACAAATGACTACAATACTGAAATAAATACGCAATCATGTGAATTTATACCCTAAGAAAATTAATCAATAAAATAGAAAAGTCACATGAATGTACAAGATCAACTAAAAACTATAGAAGTATCAGCATTAATATCTTGTATAGCCTATTGTTGTGTTTATATGAAATTTCCACTCAATATTAAATAATAATCTTTATTGCATATAAAACCCTTTTGGGTATAGCAATACAAACATAAACTAACATTAAACAGACAATGTATATATACATGTGATCCAACTTTTTTTCTCAATAGTTTTTGAAAAATCTAGGATTTTGGGATGTAATATAGGAAATGTTAGGCAAATATAGGAAATATAGCAAAATCTTGAAAATATAGGATCACTTGACACCTGCGTTTCAAAATGAAAACACATATACAACAGCAAGAATTATAATGTTAGTGTTAATAAAGCATTGCACATATGAAATGAAGATAATTAAAAAAGAAATAATTCTACAATTCCACCTGACGTAGATCAGTGCATGTAGTTTGAATTTCAACGTTTGCCATTACAAGTGTTGATAAAGTCCTGATTAGAGGTCAAAATAGAGTAGAGATCAATACGTTTCTTCTTGGTTCCTTGTTACCCTCACCCACACTCCACCAGAGTAGAGGTCAAATTTTTTTTTTTTTTTCTACCGCCCCCCCCTAAAATGTCTCANCCCCCCCCCCCCCCCACTCCACCAGAGTAGAGGTCAAAAAGTTTTTTTTGTTTGTTTTCTACCGCCCCCCTAAAATGTCTCAATCCATATATGTACCAACCCTAATATAATTGGTAATTGTTATATGATTGAGTTTCATAGTGATATTAACATAAGAGTCACTTAGTTTATAGACATACATATTGTATGTTTATATTTGTTAATGTACTTATTATTAATGAAAATTCAATTATATTAATGACTGAATGTGGGATATATACATGTACCAACTCTAATATAATTGGGAATTCAACAAATTTTATGGCAATTATTTACTGTTCGTATATATTATTGGTGTCAATTATAAAGTTGGAGTTGCCTCCCCTAGAACATATGACTGAACCTCATAATGATATTGACATAAGAGTCACTTAGTTTATACATATATTAATTGTATGTTCATATTTGTTAATGTACTTATTGTCCCCCGCCTCCCAAGCGGAGCGGAGGATATAGAATTGCCGGGCGTCCGTCCGTCCGCCCGGATATATTGTAAGCGCTCTCAGATTTGTATTTGTTGACCAATTGATGTCAAACTTACACACAGGCATTATATAAAGAATCTCTAGCTTAGGTTCGAAACTGGGAAAAATTCGAAAATAAAATTCTTGTAAAATCATGTTTTTTATAGAAAAAGTACATATTTTGAGAATTACACATTTCTCTGAAAAGATAGCAATATTTGGTATGGGTGGAGATGCCAATGTGAAGTTGAGGATGCAACATTCCCCCCTCCCCCCAGCTCAGCCCCACCCCTCTGAAGAATCTGTATAAAAAATGTGACCGAAATCCCCACCCTAAACCATATATATTTATGATCAAGATGACTAGGCAAATCAAATGCCTGATAGCTAAGGCCCCAGGGGTCATACCCCACCCCCTACCTGAAGTGAACTTTTTAATGGTTGAGATCCCCACCCCTAAACCATATATATTTATGATCAGAGTGAGTAGGCAAATTAAATGCCTTATATCTCAGGCCCTGCGAGGTCATACCCCACCCCTACCTGAAGTGAACTTTTTAATG
>MJUT01012182.1:51026-65170 GCA_002080005.1 Gigantidas platifrons | reverse complement strand
CCTTTGGTATCTTAGATTTACGGCTTCTGATTACTCATTTGGTATCTTAGATTTACGGCTTCTGATTACTCCTTAGGTATCTTAGATTTACGGCTTCTGATTACATCTTTGGTATCTTAGATTTATGGCTTCTGATTACACCTTTGGTATCTTAGATTTACGGCTTCTGATTACTCATTTGGAATCTTAGATTTACGGCTTCTGATTACTCCTTTGGTATCTTAGATTTACGGCTTCTGATTACATCTTTGGTATCTTAGGTTTACGGCTTCTGATTACTCCTTTGGTATCTTAGATTTACGGTTTCTGATTACCCCTTTGGTATCTTAGATTTACGGCTTCTGATTACCCCTTTGGTATCTTCAGACTTTTCTTAGATTGCAGTCTATTTCAGAAATAAATAAATACCACGTGCACACGCTAAAACACATGTCTTATGTCTATCTCTAAATTCATCTTACGAGACAAAGTAGCACTTCGACTATTGAAGCTATAATTTCATATAGCGGATGTGCCCAAATAGTCCAGGATTCTAAGCATAAGGCTAAGCTATTGGTGTTGTAATGTATCAATGGAATGAGTTCGAATCACGAGGACAAACAAGATAAATGTCAGTTCAAAGTATAGTTCTACCAATGTAATGATTAATAAGCAGACATAGAAGTGATTTACTCTGTACTCACGATTCGATATTTAATTCTTACATTTTCTTCACTCAGAATTACATTATTTACATTAATGATTATTCTGATGTTTATTATTATAGATAAGTAGAAATATTAGGAAATTATTTCATAAATAACATTATCTAAACCTCTTTACTATAATATCATAATTATAAAACTCGTTTAAAATTTGTTAGTATATAATTTTAATTTCAAATATATACTAATTTAATAATGATATGGATAATTATGCCCCAAAGGTGATAATTGAATACAAGTTTGACTGTACCTGACGTATTGTTAATATCATATGTTGCACCGGAATGACTTTTCATCTTTACTAATGATCATTATCAATGAATTGTTAAAATATGAAATTAGACACAATGAATATTCCAATCTTGTCCGGGTAATAAAATGTATTCATGTGTTTTACCCAAAAATGTCATTGTGGATGTTAAAAAATTGAAAATAGTGTCATACACAATTAGATATAAGATATACATAAGCAAAAATAGCCTTACAGAAATACCCATTATGTTGACAATTACATCCTCACCTCCACAATGATTGATAAGAAGGTGGAGGTGGGCTTTGCAGTGTATTAATCTCCTAAATGTTAAAATTGAATAAAATGGTATTAATTTTTAAGTCGAATTTCTGAAGTTTCAAATATGATACCCTAAGTTTCTTAAACTATTCATTTTGTTTGGAATACAAAATAAAGTGTTTGTAAATTAATGTACCAGTCAATAATCTTTAAAGTAGGTGTATATATCTGACAGAAAAGAAGCACATATTTAGAGTTTATAGGAAGAAAAGTATGAAGATACCAAAGAAACCGTAAATCGTAGGACAGACAATGACCGAACAAAAGGACAAAAGGACAGACAATGCAATGACCAAATAAAAGGACAAAAGGACAGACAATGCAATGACTAAATTAAAGGACAGACAATGCAATGACTGAATACAAGGACAAAAGGACAGACAATGCAATGACCGAATAAACGGACAGACAATGCAATGACTAAATAAAAGGACAAAAGGACAGACAATGCAATGACTAAATAAAAGGACAAAAGGACAGACAATGCAATGACCGAATAAAAGGACAAAAGGACAGACAATGCAATGACCGAATAAAAGGACAAAAGGACAGACAATGCGATGACCGAATAAAAGGACAAAAGGACAGACAATGTAATGACCAAATAAAAGGACAAAAGGACAGACAATGCAATGACCGAATAAAAGGACAAAAGGACAGACAATGCAATGACCGAATAAAAGGACAGACAATGCAATGACTAAATAAAAGGACAAAAGAACAGACAATGCAATGACTAAATAAAAGGACAAAAGGACAGACAATGCAATGACCGAATAAAAGGACAAAAGGACAGACAATGCGATGACCGAATAAAAGGACAAAAGGACAGACAGTGCGATGACCGAATAAAAGGACAAAAGGACAGACAATGTAATGACCAAATAAAAGGACAAAAGGACAGACAATGCGATGACCGAATAAAAGGACAAAAGGACAGACAATGCGATGACCGAATAAAAGGACAAAAGGAAAGACAATGCGTTGACCAAATAAAAGGACAAAAGCACAGACAATGCGATGACCAAATAAAAGGACAAAAGCACAGACAATGCAATGACCAAATAAAAGGACAAAAGGACAGAAAATGCGATGACCGAATAAAAGGACAAAAGAGCAAACAGTAATCTACAAAACTGTAAATCGAAGGACAGACAATGACCAAATAAAAGGACAAAAGGACAGACAATGACCAAATAAAAGAACAAAATGACAGACAATGTAATGACCAAATAAAAGGACAAAAGGACAAACAGTGATCTACAAAACAATACACAGAAACCTGAGGATCGAGCAACACAAATCCCTAAAAAAACCGGGAGTGAATTCAGGTGTTCGGGAGGGTTAGCAGTTCCTGCTCCACTAGTGACACCTGTGGTGTTACTGATTAAGACACGAACATCATTTAGCTTAGGTGTTGGGGTATGGGTATGTAACGACACACGAAGCACATCGTAGCTATATAATCGCTAGAGAATATGGAAGGGGCAATCAATAATGGTCAATTCAGAAAAACTGGCAACATAGCGGACACAAGACAGAGAAAATTGAAACAAAAACAAAACACAATATGTGTTGGACACCACTATGCCCAAACAAACACAAATAAAGTAAATAATAAAGCATGAGCTCTTCTACAAACAACTGGAGGTAATGACGAACTGAACATCGTTTTATGCGGAAATCTTAGTGGACATCACAACACGGAACTGGTAGGACACAATTTGCGCTTAGTGATGTCCACAATTTTGTGATATCATATGTCTTTACGTTCTGAGTTCCGTGTTGTGATGCCCACTATGATTTCCGCATAAAACGATGCTCGGTTCGTCTTTTCCTCCAGTTGTTTGTAGTAGGGCTCATGTCTTATGTACGTTAATTGTGTTTGCTTGCATAGAGTGGTGTGCAACACGTATTGACTATGAGTAGCATGTCGGTGTATTATAAGAGACAGGAAATGCTTTCCCTTAATGGGCCCCTGGGTTGTGTACGCAATGTTGCCAGTTTCCCTGGAGTGTCCATTTTTAATTGTCCCTTCGGTTTTCTCTAACGTTTATTAGATAAAACAAAATATGCTGTATTATCTACAATAAAGGATATAAAAAGTGCATTTTCTAAAAATTATTTAGCTTTCCAACATATCGACTTTGAGCGTACCTGATGAAGGTTACGACAGAAACGCGTCGTGCTCAGTAAATTTGATATCTAAGTTTTTATGTTTGACTGATAATAAAGTTACACCAGTGTTGTTCTTTACAAATAATTGAATCGAAATGACGCAGAAAAGTTAGAAGATCCCAAAGTAGAAATCAGGAGCGGTATATCGAAGAAGTACAGACAATACAATGGCCAAAAGAAAAAGGACAAAAGGACAAACAACGATCTTCAAAACATTACTCAGAAAAGTAAAGATCGTGCAGCACGACACCAACTATTAACCTGGGATGAACTCAGGTGTCCCGGAAGGGCAAGCAGTTCTTGTTCCACTTGTGGCACCCATCGTGCACTGGCCATCTATACGCAATATATATGTTAAACATTAGCTTTAAATTTTAAATAAGCTGAAGACAAACGTAGAATATCATTTCGTGGGATGTGAAGATTGGAAGACGGATTTCAGTAATATTGAGATTGTTTTCATGGATTTTTTGGTTGCAGTCCACGATTAAAATGTAGCAATATTCTAGCAGCGCCAGTACATGGACTTTATCTTTTATTACTCATACGTTATTGTAGGGCATATGAGTAATTTCTGAACAGAATTCAGCTTTTGACACAAAAACTACCCAAACAAGGATACGTTGTTACTAGGCGGAGGTCATCGCTACAAAGCTTCTACGGTCATCATCACGAACTGGTTGTATGCTGCAAAATATTCATTTCACCAGTTTTATTTTGATGGGATCCGTTATGCTCGTCTTTTTGTTTGTTTTTTTCTTCATTATGTGTCTTGTGGCCAATGTTGCCTGTTTCTCTTGTCTATTCCTGATTACCATAACGTTTATTTATTCGGATAATGCTAAATTCATATCCGTCTCGAGTATTTCTTTTTCTTCTGATGGTATTCTTTCGTGAACTATTTAATGTTTGGAGATATGCATGCTTTAGATATTGACAAAGGTCAAAAAGGAACTGTAAGGACAGATAACTCTGTGTTAGAAATAGGTACCTCATTACACCATTTAAATTAATACATCAAGCAGACAAACGTTTAATGTCTCAGAGCAACACAACATTACTGGCTATTGAACTACTGCCTGATGATAGAAGTTGTAGAACCATTATAAACATCTTGGTTCATTGTAAGGATACGACAAGATGGAAGATAAAGGGCCATATAAAAGTATTATTTCCGTTACGCCGCCTCAACAGAATGTCCACAGTACAGATATAAATGCTTCAGAACAAACAGATAATATAGCAGCTGTTTCCCAAAACAGTGATGTTAATAAACCAGGATTAACCGGAAAGGTCTCACTTGGACAACAATATGGTGGTACAAAACATGAGAATACTATAACCCAGTTACCAAAAGGAAACAAAACATTAGGGCATGATTTAGATGCAACTCGGAAAATTGCGAATGAAGCCCTTACAGGCGGTCAGTCCGCTATTGAACAGCTAACACTAGAAAAAGATGAATTAACAAAACTGTTGAAGAAGGAGAGAGAAAAGAAGCCAACCGATAAGTCTACCAAAATACAGACCATGGTGGAAGCTAAGAATAAAGAAATACAAGAATTGCAGAATGTAACTACAGAGTTACGACAAGAAATAGAACGGTTACGAACAAGTCAACAGAAAGACACGGAGGTGATTGAACAGCTAAAACTAAATATAGAAAAATTATCAAAACTGTTGATGGAGGAGAGAGAAAAGAAGCCAACCGAAAAGTCTACCGAAATACAGACCATGGTGGAAGCTAAAAATAAAGAAATACGGGAATTGCAGAAAGTAACTATAGAGTTACGACAAGAAATAGAACGGTTAAGAACAAGTCTCAGCAAAGCAGCTGGAGCCAAGTTGACAGAGGGTAATCCAGATATCACAGATTTAAGTGATCCAAATCGTCCACAGAAACTTTTTGAACAGTTTAACAATTTGTATGACAACCTGTGGACAGACGCCTTTGATCATCTTTCAAGAACAGAAACAGAATACAGCGAACGAATTGTTTGTGGAAATTTAGTTACTATTTTCAAAAAATGTTGGAAATTCTGTTGTGATTGTGCAGATCGTCAGTTGGAAGATTTACAAGATCATCTATTACATCCAGAAATGCAGACAGAAAGCAAGGATAAACAGGGATTGCACCAAACATTATCATCTTTAGAAATAAAGTCAGTCAACGAAACCAGAAAATGCTTATCAAGACACTCTCTACAGAACATCAAACAGTTCTACTTGAAGAACAAGGCCAATCAGCAGGAAACGTTGAACGAATATGTAAATGCTTGCTTAGACATCTGTTGGTATGCTGCTATCAATAATCCAAAATTAGATTTTAACTTCGACCCAAAAAAGAACAAAGATGATTTTCGTGGCTATACAAAATCTGGAAAATATGTTGACTATCTTGTGTGGCCAGCTATGTACCTGTATGTAAATGGTCCACTTTTGTACAAAGGAGTTGTGCAGCTACAGGAAGTTGAGAGAGAACAAATGTGACCAGTATTTCATGCAGCATCCATCAACTATTGAAAAGTGCCGTGTACTTAAAACGTCAAAGTAACTCTGTAAATTTGTATTCATTTAAATGTAACGGTATGTATATTTCGAGAAATAAAGTGTTACATATCTCGCCCCATCCCACTTTGTAGGAAGAAGATAGTGAGCTGATTACGTATATATATTATATATAGTTTGGTGAGTATATATTTTTATTTTTATTAGTATATTGGTATTATATTGATATTTAACATATATCATGGCATCAGGGGGTAAGACTGATGCAGTTGTTACTCAGCAGCCAAAGACCCCGACTGATGTAGAACCAGATATTAAGAAGATGATGGACACATTTATGCAGATGGGAGTTAAACCTAAAGCTGACACACCAGAGGAGTTAACAGATTGGATGCTTGGATTCCTGAAGATGAAAGGGAAATTGGATGTGACGCCAGATACCAAGAAAGGGAAGTTGGATGTGATGCCAGATACCAAGATTGATCTGCAACCACCACCTATACCATCAGCTAGGTCTACATCTACTCCATCCAAGTCAGATGATAGAGTAACAAAGATGATGATGAGCCAGCCACCAAAGATTCCATGGTTTTCGGGCAATGAAGTGAAAACTGGTGATGTACCATATGACATATGGAGGCATGAGGTGAAGGTTCTTCTGAGACAGACGTACGAGAAGGAGGCCATGTTGAACGCAGTAAGGAGATCACTACGAGGTGAAGCCGGATATATTGCCATGAGATTAGACTTGGATGCACCAGTTGAAGAGATACTCCATAAGCTGGATAGTGTGTATGGAAGCGTAGAGAAAAAGGAGGATTTACTGGGTGAGTTCTATGGGGCAAGGCAGAAGGAGGATGAGAGCGTCTCAGCTTGGAGCTGTAGGTTGGAGAGTACCCTGAGTAAGGCCATAGAGAGAGGAATTGTACAGCGATCAGAGGTTGATGGAATGCTGCACTCCATGTTGTGGACAGGACTGCGGACATCTTTAAAGGATATTTCCGGCTACAAATATGACTCCATAGGGAACTTTGATGGTTTGCGAGTTGCTTTCAGGCAGATAGAGAATGACCACATCCAACGCGAGTCCACAGCAGCCAAATCCAGACCACAGACCAGCAAGGTGGCTGCAGAGGTAAATAAGCAGACAGATATAGAAGATCTGAAAGGGATGATCCATCAGTTGGTGAACAGGATGGATACATACGAAACTAGACAGCAACCACCATGGCAGCATCAACAACAACCACCATGGCAGCGTCAACAGCAACAACAACCACCGCCAGGGCAAAAACAATGGCAGCAACAACAGTGGCAACAACAGCAACCACACAGAGGAAGAGGTCGAGGTCAACCACCACCACCACAGCCCCCGTCAAACAACACTAGCAGACCACCTAGACATACCAGAGATGTACAGTGCTGGAGATGTAAGCAATATGGTCACATGAAGGCAGACTGCAGGGTGAGGCTAGATCACTACAGTGGAGATTTAAACGGACGACAGCCTATGCAGAGGGAACACCCATAGGCTCAGCAAGATCACAAGTTCCCAGAAGTAACAGAGTTAAGACACCAGCAGGATTATTTGGTAAACCAACAGAGGCACAGGTTAACATCAATGATAATTTGACGACAGCACTTTTGGACACTGGCTCAACCGTATCAACTGTAAGCAATACCTTCTTTCGGGAACACTTGATGACAACATCACCACTGCAGAATTTGGATACACTTTTGGACATAGAATGTGCAGATGGCCAACAGTTACCCTACCTTGGTTATATTGAAGTGGAACTGACAGTACCTGTAACCACGACGTACCACTCTTATTAGGAACCAACATTTTGATTGACATTTTATCTATGGTTAAGGAAGATTATGGTGAAAGATTTTTACAGGTTTGTAGGCTTACTACACCTTAGTATTTTATTTTAAGATGTTTAACTCTCCAAGAGAAGGAATTACAGAAGAACAGTAACCGTCTTGGTATTATACGCAGTGGAGAGACCAGCAATATCATTGTACCACCGAATAGTTACATCACTATGACTGGATACCTGGACAAGGAATTACCATATCAGAATACACCAGCCATGCTACATACTTCACCATTAGCCAGAGACTTCAAGGATTATGATGTAGAGCCAACACTCATTGATTACCACCATAAACAGAATGGACCTATTAAGGTAAGTATTTCTAACATCACCACCCGAACGATCAACATTCATCCCAAAGCAGTCATCTGTGAGCTTCAGCCCGTCTCATACCAACCTAACCACCAGCAACCATCTGAGCAACAGTCATCGAACATCATTGACCAGATGGAAT
The DNA here is from genome assembly GCA_002080005.1 of Gigantidas platifrons. Lineage (NCBI taxonomy): Eukaryota > Metazoa > Mollusca > Bivalvia > Mytilida > Modiolidae > Gigantidas > Gigantidas platifrons. The sequence continues at coordinate 56,875 of MJUT01012182.1, read as the reverse complement.
TTACCAAGAGTGATCTGTCGGAGGAACATTTCGAAGAGGGACGACAGCTCATCAAGTCGTACTTAGACATCTTCTCTACAGCTGATGATGATGTAGGCCGTACCGACCTTGTAAAGCACCGTATTGATCTGAATGAGGAGAAACCATTCAAACAGCAGTATAGGCGTATACCAACAACAGCATATGATGAATGATGAAATAAGGACACACCTGAAACAGTTAATGAATGCAGGGATCATTAGACCTTCCCACAGCCCGTTTGCATCCAACGTGGTATTGGTTAGGAAGAAGGACAACAGCCTCAGACTGTGCGTTGACTACAGAATGCTGAATAACAACACCAAGAAGGATAGTTATAGCCTACCCAGAATAGAAGAGCTACTGGATTGTCTTGGAGGGAGCAAATTTTTTTCTGTCATTGACATGAAGTCGGGATACCACCAGGTGGAAATCTTCGAACCACATAAGGAACGGACTGCATTTACGGTAGGACCTTTATGTTTTTACGAGTATAACCGGATGCCGTTTGGTTTAACCAACGCCCCTGCAACCTACCAACGATTGATGGAGAACTGCTTAGCTGATTACCACCTCAAGATATGCTGCGTCTTCATCGATGATATTATAGTGTTTGGTAAAACCTATGAGGAGCATCTGGAGAATCTACGACTTGTTATGGAAAGGATAAGACAGGCCCACCTTAAGCTGGCTCCCAAGAAGTGCTCATTCTTTAAGAAGAAGGTGAAATTTGTTGGACACATCGTATCTGAACATGGAGTAGAGATAGATCCTGCGAAGACTGAGAAAGTCACCACATGGCCAAAGCCTACGTCACCTGAGGATGTACGACGGTTTCTTGGATTTGTAGGGTATTATCGACGCTTCATCGAGAATTTCAGCAAGATCAGCCGACCTCTAACAGACATTATGCCTATACCAACCGGCAAGAAGAAGACCAGGGAAAAGAAGAGTACACAGAAGCGTGAATGGCACTGGGGAGATGAACAAGATAGAGTTTTCAACACCTTGAAGCAGCACCTTACATCAGCACCGATCCTTGCCTATGCAGATAGCACTCTACCGTATGAGTTGCATACAGATGCTTCAGGATTTGGTTTAGGAGCAGTCTTGTACCAGGAACAACACGGACAGAAAAGGGTTATATGCTATGCCAGCCGAGGTCTCAACAAGTCGGAGAAGAACTACCCACCTCATAAGTTAGAATTTCTAGCTTTGAAGTGGGCAGTGACGGACAAACTGAAGGATTACCTGTATGGCACCAACTTCACAGTACTTACCGATAATAACCCTATGACATACGTTCTCACCACAGCGAAGCTAGATGCGACAGGACACCGATGGTTAGCCGCTTTAGCTGCTTACGACTTCAACATCCAGTACCGTCCAGGAAAGTCCAATGGAGATGCTGATGGTTTGAGTCGACTACCAATTACCAACAACTCTGTTCGAGCTATATGCCAGTCTATTTATTCAACACCATTTGCAGAGTGTCTTGCAGTTACACCAGACTTGGTTAAGGATGACGATGATGATTTACTTGCTGGTACACCAACAACTGACACCATTGATTGGGTAAGAGCTCAGCAACAGGATGACACACTGAAACATTGGTACACCATGGTCTCAACTCAACATAAACCAACGAAGGGTGATGGTATACTGAGACGACAGTTTCATCACTTGAAGATAGTGGATGGAGTGCTGTATCGCCAAGTACAGATGGATGATCAACTGAAACTACAACTTGTACTTCCAGAGCCACATGTCAACACCGTACTGCAGGCTTTGCATGATGACATGGGTCATCCGGGGAAGGATCGCACCTTGTCGTTACTGAGAGACAGATTCTACTGGCCTGGAATGACGAAGGATGTCACAGATTGGATTACCAGCTGCGGTCGCTGTATTCGAAGGAAAGCGTTGCCCAACCAGAGAGCTCCACTAGTCAGCATTGAGACAACAGCACCTTTACAGCTAGTGTGTATGGACTACCTTTCCCTAGAGCCATCCAAGGGAGGACAACACAGCGTACTTGTAATCTGCGACCACTTCACCAGATTTGCACAGGCGATTCCAACCCGAAATCAGACGGCAAGAACAACAGCCGAAGCGTTCTATTCCAATTTCATCATCCACTATGGGATTCCAGACCGGATTCACTCCGACCAGGGAGCTCAGTTCGAGTCCAAGTTGATCAAGGAGCTGTGTAGTTTGACTGGAATGACGAAGTCTCGTACAACTAGTTACCACCCTCAAGGAAATGGAATGTGCGAACGATTCAACAGGACCTTGTTGAACATGCTTGGTACCCTGGAACCTGATGGCAAGAAGAATTGGAAAGCATATGTAGGACCGTTGGTACATGCTTACAATTGCACCCCACATGAGTCAACAGGATTTTCTCCATTTTTCTTGATGTTTGGTCGCAACCCAAGACTACCAGTGGACGTTGTGTTTGGTTTAAGGAAGGAAGCTGGTGGATCCAAGTACATCGATAACTTGAAAAAGCGTTTGGACCATGCATTCGAGGTGGCAGCTGACGTCTCCAAGGAATCACAGCAGAGACAGAAGAAAGGCTATGACACCAGAGTACGTGGAGCAACCATTCAGAAAGGAGACCGAGTACTTGTGAAGACACTTGCTTTTGGAGAAGGGAAACACAAGCTGGCAGACAAATGGGAGCACCAACCTTACATAGTACTGGGACAGCCAAATGAAGACATTCCTGTGTATACTGTACAGAGAGACAATGGCGAAGGAAGAAAGAGAAACTTGCATAGGAATCATCTTTTACCTATTGGAGATTTGCGAGACAGACCGATACCAATACCAAGGACAAGGAAACAACGACCAACAACTGTCACAACACCGGATAGACCGTCGAAGGCTAAGAGTCCAGTTAATCATGCAGATGACGAGTCATCTGATGAGGAACCACTGGAACTGGTAATTGTGGAACCTGTAGCTGGTGATAACAGGGATTCAACCATTCCTGAGGATACACAGCTTGAGGAGTCCATGGATACAGCTGAAGACATCGATTCTGATGGGGACGCCTTTTCCCATAACTCTGGAGACACAGTAGTGGATGGGACAGAATCAGTCGGCAGAAGAAGCGCTTCAACAGAGGACACTGAGGATGAAGTCCAAGAGGATATTCTTGACGATTCAACATCATCTTCTTCGCCTGAGCCGGTAAGACGATCTACCAGGGAGCGGAAACCACCAGACTGGATGAGATCAGGGGCGTATGATCTGGCCAAGTCAGCCACTCCACCAGTACGTGACAGCGAATGGTACCAAAAAGCCCAGTTTATTGCATCACTGGAAGGAACTCATCTACTCCGAGACTTACAGAGAGAGGCAGGAAAAACTATACTGGATATACTCCGGACACCATCAAATCAGAAATAACCAGCAATGACGAGACGTCATTCCACAGCTGGGGGGAGTATGTGATAGCCTGTTATTTTTACTGTACATACTATTTTGTATTATATGTTGTAATATTGTACGATTTATTTAATTTTTGTATTCATTGCATTCTTTATATGAATAAAGATAGTATTTGTTGAATACTTGCAGTATCAAACCAATTTGGTTAATTGTTCTCTCTGACGATTTACGTTATTTGGACTTATTGACAGACGACGTATTCTACTGGTTTCTTAAGATTTTGTTCTATATTTAACTTCAAAGGGTTTTCTATTCATGGTTGATTAAACCGCACACTTGCTCTATTTTCTATTGGTTCTTGTCTTTTGGCGGTAATTTTCTATTGTTCTTAACTTAGAGTCACTCTTACTTTAAAATCTGAAGATGATAACACTTGAGAAAATCTATCCAGAGATAATATATATCCTATACATTTGTACCTATTGACTGATTGTTTAGACATAGGAGTCTTATTCTTATTCTTGAAGGTTAGTTTCTTTCTTTCTATATTTGCTAATATTTCGTTAATAGTCCAGAAAATAATATTTTACCCGGAATGAGTTATTTCCATGAGAATCCGATGTCAAAATGGCGAATGCAAGATGTGTGCCGTATAAATGTTTTAAACAGATAAATCTCTAGATAAAGAACATATTCATATATAAATGAGCTTTATATTTCACTTTTATGCATATTTTTACTAACTAGAGTATTTACGAAGATAAATAGGATTATTGAATAAATTGCCGTATGAATGAGAATTCAAGTGCACCTGAATGAATGCTATTGAAATATTTTATCTTTAAAAGTTAGCGTAACGTAAACACTTCACATAATTGTAGTCAATGAGATTTTTACCATAAGAGTACAAATCAATTATTCACGGGTGAATGAATACAATATATTTACAACTGGTTATTTGTTATACAGGTATTTTGACATTTACCTTAGATGAACCATATAGTATTGTGAATCCAACGTATCGGGATAGCCTTTGCACCTTGATGTGAGGTAGGCAGAGCATTTAGTTTGTTTCAACTATTTTATGTTATATTGCTGTTATTTTGCTTATCGCATAATTTTGCATGCAGCTGTACGCTTTTATCTTTTGTTCATTATTTTTTGCCGATTATTATATTTTTATACCTGGCTTGGTAACACACTAAGTTGCGAGATGTTTAATATACATGTAGAGTAATTTTGAAGTACATGTAATATATAGATGAGACTATTATATACCAAATACATGTATGTGCGTTATTTATTTTACTGAGGATCATTACGGTATACAGATACATATTTGTACATGCAGATATATATATATATTAATATTAGATTAATTGATACTTTGTATTTATTACTCTAATTGTTTTATAGGGCCTATTTCCTGTATTGATCCTGATATAATTCGTCGATTTATAGAATAAAGCGAATCCTAAACCTTGATGTGTCTTTTCATAATTCTAGCCCGTTTTTAAGAGCTGTTACACTAACATATTTCACAGGAAGTTGCACTGAGTTACAGTAATTTTCTTTCTCAAGCATTTCCCGACTGCAAGAAGAGTTTGAAGATACCAAAGGGGTAATCAGAATCCGTATATCGAAGTAGAACAGAAAACACAATGGCCGAAAGAAAAAGTACAAAGGACAAACAACGATCTACAAAATGTACATATAAAACTAAAGATCGAGTAACCCCACTAAACACCGGGGTGAACTCATGTGCAAACCTTACGAAGTTATAGCTATAAACTTGTCACCTTTTTGATTAGAATAATATTTAGAAAATTAAGAAAATAGCATTTTGAAAACAACCGAACAATATTCGGGAAAATTTTATAGTTTAGCTAATGGCGAGTGTGAAAACGGATGGAAAGGTTTTAGAGATTCCTGCTACTTATTTGTACATGATCTATTCGATTGGCACGATGCCCAGGTAAAACAAAAACCTACTATTTGTTGTTTTATTTGTATTGTATCATGAACATACTTTTACAATATCCAGGTAAAGTGATCGGTAACTTTTGTATATTTTATTTTTCATTTTAATTTTTGTTGGAAGCTTCGTTGATGAATTTGGAGAAGAAACAGTCGTATTAAAAGAGAAATATAGGTACTAAAAAGTGGCGGGTGGATATTAATTTTATAATGTCATTAATGAATGATTGAAATGGATAATCTTTATGTCCTCAAATTTATTTTAAAGAGAAGGGAATAACTTATCTTTCCGTTTAAGTACAGTTAGGCTTTTTTGTCGATCCACTATTCACAGTGGACAAGGGGTGATAGCTCTAAGTGATCATTGGTTGTGTTAGTAGATCATATTCATTATTCTAAAAAAAAGTAATATTACGTCCTTCTTTCGCTTTGGAAACAAACGAGTGATTTATTAG
>MJUT01012182.1:31914-43740 GCA_002080005.1 Gigantidas platifrons | reverse complement strand
TTAAGGTGGAAAAATATAGAAAATGATTTTCCTTGTATTATTAAATAAATGCAAGCAAAAACTCCATTTAAGATTTTTAAAATAACTAAAAGAAAATTAAAATAATATATATAATAAACTATGTCAGTGCTAAAACACTGACTACTGGGCGGATGATACCATCGGGGACTAATAGTCCACCAGCAGAGATATTAATTAACCCAGTGATAGTTATAATAACATAGATATGTATTTGAGTGCACATGACACGTTTGTGGGATAACCTACATCCGGTACGCTCAAAGTCAAAAGATTGGTGAGCCAAATAATTTAAAATCTTTAGGAGCAAGATAACCAAAGAGCCTGGGCAAAATATGCAAAATCGGCTAATGTCACCTATGTCTGAGGGAGGAGAACCTTAGTTGTCATAATAATTACATAAAGCATAAACATATTGTTTTCTCCATTTTTAAAAATGAGATCTAATAGGCTATGCAACTTATACAAATGTTCTAAAATCTTACTATTTATTGTAGACAAGCTTTCGTGTTTGTTAACAAGTTCGTCCATGCGACGTTCCAAATCAGTCTTCTCCTGTGTAACAAGTAATTGTCTGTTTTCAAGTTCCTCCTTAACACGTTTCACGTCTTCTAGTTTATTCTGCAGCTGTGTAACTGTGTGTTCGAGCTCTTTAATTCTCGTTTTTCCGTTTTGCACATTAACGGATTCCAACGAGAGTTCATTTTTTAGTTTCCTTGTAACATCACCCACTTCTTTCTGAAGTGAATTTATTTGTATTTCCTTTTGTTCCAGTTCCTTGTCCATTTTATCGATTTCGATCTTCTTGTCGTCTATAACATTTCCTCTAATTGTGTACCTGTCTTCTAATTGACTAAATTTCTTAAGTTCAGATTTAAATCTGTCGTTTTCGGCTTTCAGATCGTCTCTTTCAACCTGCATATTTTTCAATTTTGATAAGTGGAGATTTAACTGCTTTTCACTAACGTCTACATATCCTTGAAGTTGTACAATCAACGTATTTAGTTCATTTTTCTTACTTTCTTTGGCTTTCACTTGTATTGCTTTCTGCTCTAAAAGTATTTTATTGTCCTCGATCTCCTGCTTAAGTTTTATAATAGTTCCATCTTGCTGTTCTAATTGATTAATTTTCCCCGCTAATCCTTCTTTAAATTCTTTAATAGTTTGTTCATGTTCTCTGATAGTCCCACTCAGTCTCTGATTGTTATACTGAATTTTATAAAATGCGGCATGCGATTCGTTTTTATCACTCTCTCTTTGTTTATCAGACTCTATCACATCTTCATTTAATACTTCAAGTTTTCTTTCTAGTTCTTCTACTTGCTTCCTGTGTTGATCTTCTATTTGTTTATGAGTAGTTTTAACTTCTACTAAATCCGCACCAAGTTTTCGTATTTCGTTGTTCGCAATATCTTTCTCCCGTTTGATAGTTTCTCTTTCTATACACACTTTTTCGTATTCAGCTAACAATGCTTCATATTGTCCTTTAAGATCCGATCCAACAGGAAAGTATTTATATTCTGGAAATAAAGTAGTACAAGCAACATTGGTAAGTACATTTCCACCAGAAGGAGCGACTTCCTGTTTTAAATGTCCCTTTAACTCGGCGATGCTTCGTTCAAGATCTTTATTCCTACCCAGGAGTGTATCATTTTCTATAGATAAAGTTGTTTCCACATCTGATTCCGTTTGCGTCTCCACTTCACATAACATGATTCTTCTGTCTTTATTATTATAGCTTGGCTTCGATATTTCATGTCGTTTCAGTTCCCTGGAGATAAATTCTTTTTCGCTCTTTAAAGTAATAATCTTGCTATCCATTTCCCTGAATGTATTCGTAATTTCACGAACCTGTTGTTTTCCAGTTTTACTCAACAACTAATGAAAAGAAAATTAATATTAATAGAAAATTTGCCCGAAGTGCTGAATGAATCAGTGGTGTTTAGATGATATATGGGTACATGATTGAAGTATAGAAATATCGGACCTTCAAGTTAAAAATTAACAATACGATTGATAACACTCTACAGTTTTGTTTCTGTTTCAACCCAGGACATGGATACTCCGCCATGTTTTTGTTACTTTCATAAGTCAGTCTTATCAATACACCGTCACATCTGTATGCGTGTACTAAGCCAGAACTTAAATTTTTATCAGTTTTATCGTTGTCTTTTCATACTTTTTGAATGTATAAAGTGAACTAGAGGAGTGATGTGAGGTTTACAGTGAACCAGACGAGTGACATATGGGTTGAGAGGTTTTTAAAGAGAGCCAGAAACATGGTGTGTTTTATGAGGTTTAAAGTAAATCAGAGGAGTGGTGTGTGTTGTGAGGTTAAAAGAGCACCAGACGAGTGGTGTGTGTTATGAGATTTAAAGAGAGCCAGAAACGTGGCGTGTTTTTGTGAGGTTTAAAGTAATCAGAGGTGTGGTGTGTGTTGTGAGGTTTAAAGTGAGACAGATGAATTGTGTGTGTTGTAAAGTTTTTTTTAAAGCGAGTCATAGAAGTGGTTTTTGTTGTGAGACAAAGGAATGGTGTGTGTTGTGAGGTTTAAGAGTGAGCCAGATGAGTGGTGTGTGTTGTGAGGTTTAAGAGTGAGCATGAAGAGTGGTGTGTTGTGTTGTTTTAAAATGAACGAGAAGAGTGGTCTGTGTTGTGAGGTTTAAAATGAACCAGAAGAGTGGTCTGTGTTGTGAGGTTTAAAGTGAACAAGAGAGTGGTCTGTGTTGTGAGGTTTAAAGTGAACAAGAGAGTGGTGTGTGTTGTGAGGTTTAAAGTGAGCCAGATGAGTGGTGTGTTGTGAGGTTTAAAATGAACCAGATGAGTGGTGTGTTGTGAGGTTTAAAATGAACCAGATGAGTGGTGTGTTGTGAGGTTTAAAATGAACCAGATGAGTGATGTGTGTTGTGAGGCTTAAAGTGAACCAGAGAGTGGTGTGTGTTGTGAGGTTTAAAGTGAACAAGAGAGTGGTGTGTGTTGTGAGGTTTAAAGTGAACAAGAGAGTGGTGTGTGTTGTGAGGTTTAAAGTGAACCAGATGAGTGGTGTGTGTTGTGAGGTTTAAAGTGAACAAGAAGAGTGGTGTGTTGTGAGGTTTAAAGTGAACCAGAAGACTGATGTGTGTTGTGAGGTTTAAAGTGAACCAGAAGAGTGGTGTGTTGTGAGGTTTAAAGTGAACCAGAAGAGTGGTGTGTGTTGTGAGGTTTAAAATGAACAAGAAGAGTGCTGTGTTGTGAGGTTTAAAGTGAACCAGAAGAGTGATGTGTGTTGTGAGGTTTAAATGAACAAGAAGAGTGGTATGTTGTGAGGTTTAAAGTGAACAAGAAGAGTGGTGTGTTGTGAGGTTTAAAGTGAACCAGATGAGTGATATGTGTTGTGAAGTTTAAAGTGAACAAGAAGAGTGGTGTGTTGTGAGGTTTAAAGTGAACCAGAGAGTGGTGTGTGTTGTGAGGTTTAAAGTGAACAAGAAGAGTGGTGTGTTGTGAGATTTAAAGTGAACCAGATGAGTGATGTGTGTTGTGAGGTTTAACGTGAACAAGAAGAGTGGTGTGTTGTGAGGTTTAAAGTGAACCAGATGAGTGATGTGTGTTGTGAGGTTTAAAGTGAACAAGAAGAGTGGTGTGTGTTGTGAGGTTTAAAGTGAACCAGAAGAGTGATGTGTGTTGTGAGGTTTAAAGTGAACAAGAAGAGTGGTGTGCTGTGAGGTTTAAAGTGAACAAGAAGAGTGGTGTGTGTTGTGAGGTTAAAAGTGAACCAGAAGAGTGATGTGTGTTGTGAGATTTAAAGTGAAAAAGAAGAGTGGTGTGTGTTTTGAGGTTTAAAATGAACCAGATGAGTGGTGTGTGTTGTGAGGTTTAAAGTGAACAAGAAGAGTGATGTGTGTTGTGAGGTTTAAAGTGAACAAGAAGAGTGATGTGTTGTGAGGTTTAAAATGAACAAGAAGAGTGATGTGTTGTGAGGTTTAAAGTGAACCAGAAGAGTGATGTGTTGTGAGGTTTAAAGTGAACCAGAAGAGTGATGTGTGTTGTGAGGTTTAAAGTGAGCCAGATGAGTGGTGTGTTGTGAGGTTTAAAATGAACCAGGTGAGTGGTGTGTGTTGTGAGGCTTAAAGTGAGCCAGATGAGTGGTGTGTGTTGTGAGGTTTAAAGTGAACAAGAGAGTGGTGTGTGTTGTGAGGTTTAAAGTGAACCAGAAGAGTGGTGTGTGTTGTGAGGTTTAAAATGAACCAGATGAGTGATGTGTGTTATGAGGTTTAAAGTGAATCAGAGAGTGGTGTGTTGTGAGGTTTAAAGTGAGCCAGATGAGTGGTGTATGTTGTGAGGTTTAAAGTGAACCAGAGAGTGGTCTGTGTTGTGAGGTTTAAAGTGAACCAGATGAGTGGTCTGTGTTGTGAGGTTTAAAGTGAACCAGATGAGTGGTGTGTGTTGTGAGGTTTAAAGTGAACAAGAAGAGTGGTGTGTTGTGAGGTTTAAAATGAACCAGATGAGTGATATGTGTTGTGAGGTTTAAAGTGAGCCAGATGAGTGGTGTGTGTTGTGAGGTTTAAAGTGAACAAGAAGAGTGGTGTGTTGTGAGGTTTAAAGTGAACAAGAAGAGTGGTGTGTTGTGAGGTTTAAAGTGAACCAGAAGAGTGATGTGTGTTGTGAGGTTTAAAGTGAACAAGAAGAGCGGTGTGTTGTGAGGTTTAAAGTGAACAAGAAGAGTGGTGTGTTGTGAGGTTTAAAGTGAACCAGAAGAGTGGTGTGTTGTGAGGTTTAAAGTGAACCAGATGAGGGATGTGTGTTGTGAGGTTTAAAGTGAACCAGAAGAGTGGTCTGTGTTGTGAGGTTTAAAATGAACCAGATGAGTGATGTGTGTTGTGAGGTTTAAAGTGAACAAGAAGAGTGGTGTGTTGTGAGGTTTAAAGTGAACTAGAAGAGTGATGTGTGTTGTGAGGTTTAAAGTGAACAAGAAGAGTGGTGTGTTGTGAGGTTTAAAGTTAACAAGAAGAGTGGTGTGTTATGAGGTTTAAAGTGAACCAGATGAGTGGTGTGTGTTGTGAGGTTTAAAGTGAACAAGAAGAGTGATGTGTTGTGAGGTTTAAATTGAACCAGAAGAGTGATGTGTGTTGTGAGGTTTAATGTGAACCAGAAGAGTGATGTGTTGTGAGGTTTAAAGTGAACAAGAAGAGTGATGTGTTGTGAGGTTTAAATTGAACCAGAAGAGTGATGTGTGTTGTGAGGTTTAAAGTGAACCAGATGAGTGATGTGTGTTGTGAGGTTTAAAGTGAACCAGAAGAGTGATGTGTTGTGAGGTTTAAAGTGAACCAGATGATTGATGTGTTTGTGAGGTTTAAAGTGAACCAGAAGAGTGATGTGTTGTGAGGTTTAAAGTGAACAAGAAGAGTGGTGTGTTGTGAGGTTTAAAGTGAATCAGAAGAGTGATGTGTTGTGAGGTTTAAAGTGAACAAGAAGAGTGATGTGTGTTGTGAGGTTTAAAATGAACAAGAAGAGTGGTGTGTTGTGAGGTTCAAAGTGAACAAGAAGAATGATGTGTGTTGTGAGGTTTAAAGTGAACAAGAAGAGTGATGTGTTGTGAGGTTTAAATTGAACCAGAAGAGTGATGTGTTGTGAGGTTTAAAGTGAACAAGAAGAGTGATGTGTGTTGTGAGGTTTAAAGTGAACAAGAAGAATGATGTGTGGTGTGATGTTTAAAGTGAACAAGGAGAGTGATGTGTTGTGAGGTTTAAATTGAACCAGAAGAGTGATGTGTGTTGTGAGGTTTAATGTGAACAAGAAGAGTGATGTGTTGTGAGGTTTAAATTGAACCAGAAGAGTGGTGTGTTGTGAGGTTTAAAGTGAACAAGAAGAGTGATGTTTGTTGTGAGGTTTAATGTGAACAAGAAGAGTGATGTGTTGTGAGGTTTAAATTGAACCAGAACAGTGATGTGTTGTGAGGTTTAATGTGAACAAGAAGAGTGATGTGTTGTGAGGCTTAAAGTGAGACAGATGTATTGTGTGTGTGTCGTGTGGTTTTTTAAAGCAAGCCAGAGAAGTGGAGTGCGGTGGGAGGTTTAAAGTGAGCCAGGGAAGTGGTGTGTGTTGTGATGTTTAAAAAGAGCCAGAGGAGTGATGTGTGTTGAAAGGTTTAAAGTGCGACAGGGAAATTGTGTGTGTTATGAGGTTTTTAACGTGAACCAGACGAATGGTGTGTTGTGAGATTTAAAAGTGAGTCAGGGAATTGTGTGCGTTGGGAGGTTTTTAACGTGAGACAGAGAAGTGGTGTGTGTTGTGAGATTTAAAGTGAACGAAGAAGTTGTGTGTATTGTGAGAGTTAAGGTGAGCCTGTTGAGTGGTCTGTGTTGTGAGGTCTAAATAGATACAGAAGAGGTGGTGTACGTTGTGGGGTTTTTAACGTTAGACAGAGAAATGGAGTGTGCTGTGATATTTAAAAGTGAGTCAGAGGAGTAGTGTGAGAAATTATCCACCCCTTTTTAATTTTCAGTGTACATATTTCTTTCAGTTTACATATTTATTTTCAATACAATTTCTTTATTATTTTATCTCGTCTTACCTTTATTTATTGTGTTCGTGTCCATAAATCCCTACAAGCTTATAGTAACAACTTACATATTCTGGCCCTTTACTCTCATCATCAATTACTCGGGGCGAGGGCGTGTAGATTTATGACCTGACCCTTTGATATATTGAAGTGAAAAAATACGACCCATTTATATATTTCAGCGATATAACACACGACCTATTCCAGCGACACTTCTGTATATACCTTTATATATGAAGCGACTAATGCGATTTTACGCACAGGGGTCAGTGACACAATCATCGCAAGAAATGACCCAAATCACCATATTTTCTATTCTGGAAATAATCATCGCACGGTATGATCCCAAAGCCCTAGGTAACAATACTTGCACGAAATAACACAAATCCCTTTATATTCTATTCTGGTAACAATCATTACCCAAAATAACACAAATCCCTTTATATTCTATTCTGGCAGCAATCATTACCCAAAATAACACAAACCCCTTTATATTCTATTCTGTTAACAATCATTACCCAAAGTAACACAAATCCCTTTATATTCTATTCTGGTAACAATCATTACCCAAAATAACACAAATCCCTTTATATTCTATTCTGGTAACAATCATTACCCAAAATAACACAAATCCCTTTATATTCTATTCTGGTAACAATCATTAGCCAAAATAACACAAATCCCTTTATATTCTATTCTGGTAACAATTATTACCCAAAATAACACAAATCCCTTTATATTCTATTCTGGTAACAATCATTACCCAAAATAACTTTATATTCTATTCTGGTAACAATCATTACCCAAAATAACACAAATCCCTTTATATTCTATTCTGGTAACAATCATTACCAAAAATAACACAAATCCCTTTATATTCTATTCTGGTAACAATCATTACCCAAAATAACACAAATCCCTTTATATTCTATTCTGGTAACAATCATTACCCAAAATAACACAAATCCCTTTATATTCTATTCTGGTAACAATCATATCTATATAGGTATTTGGTTTATTTCGTGTGATGATTGTTACCAGAATAGAATATAAAGGGATTTGTGTTATTTTGGGTAATGATTGTTACCAGAATAGAATATAAAGAGATTTGTGTTATTTTGGGTAATGATTGTTACCAGAATAGAATATAAAGGGATTTGTGTTATTTTGGGTAATGATTGTTACCAGAATAGAATATAAAGGGATTTGTGTTATTTTGGGTAATGATTGTTACCAGAATAGAATATAAAGGGATTTGTGTTATTTTGGGTAATGATTGTTACCAGAATAGAATATAAAGGGATTTGTGTTATTTTGGGTAATGATTGTTACCAAAATAGAATATAAAGGGATTTGTGTTATTTTGGGTAATGATTGTTACCAGAATAGAATAGAAAGAAATTGTGTTATTTTGGGTAATGATTGTTACCAGAATAGAATAAAAAGGGATTTGTGTTATTTTGGGTAATGATTGTTACCAGAATATAATATAAAGGGATTTGTGTTATTTTGGGTAATGATTGTTACCAGAATAGAATATAAAGGGATTTGTGTTATTTTGGGTAATGATTGTTATCAGAATAGAATATAAAGGGATTTGTGTTATTTTGGGTAATGATTGTTACCAGAATAGAATATAAAGGGATTTGTGTTATTTTGGGTAATGATTGTTACCAAAATATAATATAAAGGGATTTGTGTTATTTTGGGTAATGATTGTTACCATAATATATATACACGTCTATCCCTAGATTAAATCCTTACGAGACAAGGTAACACTACGACTATTGAAGCTCTTTTTTTAGGAGTGGATGTAGTTGAGTGGTCTAGGGCGCTGGATGTATGCCTAAATATAAGGAGTTATCTCCCTTGTTCATTAATTGTTGTGAAATTCATTTTGATTGACTACAATAGAAAATATATTGTTGGATACTGGTTTCTCACTTTTGAGACAGACCAGTTCCTATTTTTAGCGATGTGAGATTGTCTTATCTTGCACTAGTGCAAGACAAAAAAATCACGTGGGTTTTACCGGCAAATACATGCTGTACAGTTCTCCATGCTTCACCAATAAAACCACGATTCTATTACATAAGTATTTTTAAATTAATGTATGTATACTATTCTGCTAGCTAATAATTTAACTATTGTGCACCTTTCATGTTTCACGGTGTATGACTTTCAAGTCAATGTTTGTTTACTTTGAGTAAATAATAGAGTGCTCTCCCTTGTTAGTAACTAACGTACCTCCCTTTGACCAAATTCAAATATTTTTTCACAGCCACAGGTGTAGTGTTGAGTTACATTTATCATATATTTATTAAATACATTGTATTTTATTATGAAATACATTTAAAATACTGCCAAGACACGGATGCATATGAATAAATTGAATATTTACTTCAGCAATGGAAACAAAATTTGTGGGAAAACGCTCGATCGGGAATGTAAACAAAACAATTAGGTAACAGCTGATAAAAGTGAGAAATAAAATCAAACACCGGCAAAAAGTGCAAGACAGGGAAATCTCCGACACCCTCGGGTGTCGGAGATTTCCCTGTCTTGCACCTTTGCCGGTGTTAGATTCTATATTTCTTTGTGAAGTATTTTGATTCTTTTTCTTTTTTCTTCGAAAAATGCACTGATCCCCAACTGAATCTCGGAAGTACCTACGAATAGTACTTTTAAGTCAACGTTAGCTACATACAGATTATATAGTAAATACAGTACATTTCTGACCAGATTTGATTCGGACATAACAGGGTCTTAGACAGTCGCCACGTACAATACATCATAACATGAATAACATAAGAAAACGATTAGTAAAGTTTGATATCAACACAGAAAAAATCCATAAAAGTACTAGAGAGAGAGTTTTTAATGAAGAAATGACTTGAAATATCACTAGAAAGTCTTTCTATAAGATAACCTTGCCTTTGTGATCTTATAGTGTTGTTGTTTACTCTTAACATAACAGGTTAATTATATAATACAATACAATACAATATACAATATTTTATTTGCACGAACACATTTACAATAAATGGTTATGGCATAAACTGAAACAATACAAAATAACAGACTCATGGAATGACAGTGGTATTTAGTACTACTAAGTATATTAAAATAGCCTCAGTTTCTAAATGGCCTTTCTCATTAAGAAACAATCATTTAAAAAATTGACTGTAATTTTAAGAGTGACCAGCAAACTACTATTAAAAAGTAAAGACATGTGTCTTAATGAAATATTTGAGTTAACTATTTTGATGTTAACTTTTTGTAAGAATGTTTTTCTTAAAGATATATAATGTGGACAAGTTGAAAAGAAATGATATTCATTCTCAACTTCTCCTGTATCAAATGACAGGCAGACACGATTCTGTCTTTCTATATTTGAGTAACGACCTTTTTCAATGGCTAGAGAATGGGCACTAAGCCGGAATTTGCTCAGCAAAGATCTATCTGATTTTAATTTACAGATATCAATGTATGGGGGTCTTTCACCACTTTTATGAATTTCTCGAAAAAACTTCAACTTTTCACATACATTAATCAATTAATTACCTCTATCTGCGTCACTGTCGTATCCACTAGAGATTCGCTTTTGCTATTAAACTGTCCCATTCTTGGCAGCCAGCTCTTTCATCGTTCTAAAAAATCCATGTATTTTCTGTATGTAACAAATACCGGAAAGTGAAGTCAACATCACGTGATCAGTAGGCATTTCAGATTTTGAAAAATTAAATTTTCCAGTATAGAACAGAAAGTAGGACTTTACATAAAGTTATTTATAAATAACTTTACGCTTGTATCTGCTCCTGTAATATATCAGTTTACGGCACACCTCAGACGATTTTTAATGTAAGTATTATAATAAATGTTACATTTATAATAATAATAATAATTCTTTATTGGATAAAGCACAGCAGATAACAATGCGTAATCCATGTTCACATACAATAGACCTATTTCACATTAACCTATTATTTGTTGTAAGCGGCCTTAGTCCAAAGTCCAATCGGAGTAAAATCCGGGTGGTAAGCGGCCTTTCTGCTTGGATTATATCATGGCGATACGACTACCACTTTATTTTTTAACCTTTTCGAAGTTATATTCACTTTATTTATTTGCAAAATTGTATTCTACATTTACACATTACACTGGTGATCAAATATACACAATTATTGATTAATTAAGTAGTTGGAAAGTCGAGAATCTGAGACAGTTCTGGACGATGAGAAGTCTGACGAAAACAGGAACGAAGGAGGAGCTAGCGGTCGTATGTTTCGGCATGTAAGTTAACGTATTTCTTGTTAGCCCATGGTGATGTTGCATTGACATGCTGAAAGACTATAAGGTTGGCAAGATCTATGAATATCTTTTAAGTGGGTGGTTGCAGGAGGCATATTTCTTAAAGACAAAATCGAACAGGAACTTGTGTAATTTATTTTACAAAAAATGTAAGTGTTCACCATCATAGACTGAATGACGACCCCCACAATGTATGGATATGCACCAAAGAAGATAATGGTTTGACAGAAGGAGCTTATTGTTCTAGTCCGAGATTCCTCTGCCGTTCGACGACCATTTAGAACTTGCTGTTGTCGTTGAACGTCAGAGCGCTTGCCATAAACAAAACAGCGGATTTTCCTCTCCCACTCGAGAGAGGCACATTTCCACGTTTTGTAGCCATCAGATTTTATTTTCTATCCAAAACCCTAATATATATCGCTTCACCAATCATTTTTCTATTCATTCATAACCATCTTACCCTCAGAAATTGGTGTTACACTCCATTACAGCACAATTTCCCCCAGACCATATGATTTCGTCATTTTGAACACTGACATTTTGAAATATTTGTCACGTGACTTCGAGAGAACTACTATTACCGCAATGTATCATGGGAGATGATTTGCATATATGATCTGACCTTGTCCAAAATAGGGGGAAACGTAAGACATGCTCTTTCCGAAGCCCGCGGATAACACTGCCAAATGTCAATGAATCTTTTCTATCCAATATATTTTGTATTATTTCCTTCTGCTCTGATTTGAGCTGCAGATGGAACTGTTTGTCCTGCAGAATACGCTTTATATCGTCTTGTATGTTTGTTTACGTATGCAAATTTGGCGCACTGCATTTAGTATCTCCCATCATGCAATGCATTGCTGTCATCTTTCAGTTAGTATCGCGAGATCACGTTAAAAAAATGGCAGTGAAATGACCAAATCATCGGGTGTAAGGAAAAAACGTGCTGTAATCGAGTG
>MJUT01012169.1:50263-62402 GCA_002080005.1 Gigantidas platifrons | reverse complement strand
GTATCATTTTATACACGAAGCACTCATGCACGTCTCTGTTTAATAGTAAGTAAGGTATTTGATTTGTCGGTAACATTTTATACACGAGGAACTCATCCACGTCTCTGTTTCATGGTAAGTATCGTATTTGATTTGTTGGTAACATTTTATACACGAAGCACTCATCCACGTCTCTGTTTAATGGTAAGTATGGTATTTGACTTGTCGGTAACATTTTATACACTACGCACTCATCCACGTCTCTGTTTAATGGTAAGTATGGTATTTGATTTGTCAGTATCATTTTATACACGAAGCACTCATGCACGTCTCTGTTTAATAGTAAGTATGGTATTTGATTTGTCTGGAACATTTTATACACGAGGAACTCATCCACGTCTCTGTTTAATGGTAAGTTTGGTATTTAATTTGTCGGTAACATTTTATACACGAACCACTCATCCACGTCTCTGTTTAATGATAAGTATGGTATATGTTTTGTCCTCCACATCTACAAGATACCAGTTTCTAGGAGATTGTACACTACAGCAGGGAAACAACGACCTATTTCTTGCTTCTTGTGTTAAAATGTGATAACAATAGTTTCTAAAAATAACAAAATAATGAAATGTTTTCACTTTTCCTTCCTGACACAAAGAAATTGCATGTTCAAAGAGGAAATTTAAACAGAAATACCAAAGATAATGTCAACTTAGAACAATTTAATAAACTTACATCAAAAAGTTATTTGACATTTTTTAATGGATCACAGACAGGTTTGAAGATATCAAAGGGAGAATCAGAAACCGTAATCGTAGGACAGACAACACAATGGCCATAAGAAAAAGGAGAAAGGGACATACAACGATCTACAACATATTACACAGAAAACTAAAGATTGAGCAACATGAATCTCACTAAAACCGGGGATAAACTCAAGTGCTCCGGGAGAGTCAACAGTTCCTGCTCCACATGTGACATCTGTCGTGATAATCTTGTTATAAACCCGGTGATAAACTCAGGTGCTCCGGGAGGGTCAACAGTTACTGCTCCACATGTGACATATGTCGTGCTAATCTTGTTATAAACACGGTGATGAACTCAGGTGCTCCGGGAGAGTCAACTGTTGCTGCTCCACATGTGACATCTGTTGTGCTAATCTTGTTATAAACCCGATGATAAGTCATGAATGATGAAAGGACTGCATGGATTGTGATTACGACATACCAAACATATATGGTGTAATTTGTGACACATATACTCCGTAATTATGGTTACAATGGCGATGAGTTCATTATATACTTATACTTCACGCTAGTATACACTTATTATATATTTTATGTAGTTTTACTTATATATTAGATTTATAATTTTATTTAAAATAAAATAAAAAGTGGTTGACTGACAACTCTACTTTTTTAGATTTACAATGTTACAAAAAATGTAAAGACTGTTGGAAGTCAAGCTATCAATTATCAATGTTACTTTTTTATGCTAAAACACCAGTGATAATCAGTTCATATGAATACTTTTATTGGTTATATGAAAAAAACCTCATAAATCAGTCCACTGTTCATGTTACATGGATATCAAAGCTTTTATCCAGTTTTAAATTTCAAATTTGATTCCTGCAATTCTGTCTTATTAATCTTGCTGGAAGTCGAGGTCTGAGATGGTTTCAAAATTATCAACAGTTTAGGAGTGAATTAGTGTGATGTAGGAAGTGTAGATATGAAAGTGAAATATCAAACTAAGACTCAACGGCAACAATGGGTTAACTAAGGACAAAGATTATCTTTAGGTGTGGTAAATTGTAAAATGTCACCGTCTGTCTGCTATCAAGTGCTTAATGTCTTCTACTTCAATCCGTCATTTTCAATAGAAAATAATTCTGATCAGTTAAAAAATATTTACTAGGTGACAAGAGTTTAAAATAGAGTATAAATAATCAATCGATCATTCATTCGTAAAATATGTTTAAAGAGAAACGTGACTGGATTTATAAATGTTCTATAAATAGTCAATGGGAAAATACTTTTGGTTTGTATTACCACGTAATAGACAGAGGAAAATGCTTCCATTTAGACAAAAGGTAAGACTATAATGCTTGTTGATCTTTATTTAAATAAAATGAACAAAAAGATAAGAACAGATAATGCTCGGATTTTAATATTATAGTGGGGTCGGGCAAAAATAAAAAAAATACAGGTAAGGATCATCCCCATCATATATTTTGATTTCAGCTGTGTTTACGGTTAGGTGAGTATCACAGTGTATGTCAGCTATATTGATGAAAAGATGAAGATACAGTTTACTGTCAATCAGCTGTTTTTACGGTTAGGTGAGTATCACAGTGTATGTCAGCTATATTGATGAAAAGATGAAGATACAGTTTACTGTCAATCAGCTGTTTTTACGGTTAGGTGAGTATCACAGTGTATGTCAGCTATATTGATGAAAAGATGAAGATACAGTTTACTGTCAATGAATCAGGCAGATAAATTAGTGGCACTAGAATGTGTCTATGGGATTTACAATTAGATAGATGACAAAGTGGATATTTTATCTTGTAACGGGTCATCAACGACCTCTTCCAAAACATCAGAGAATATGGGTTTATAAATAATTTCCAGAAAATCAAATTAAAAACAGCAAAGGTGATCACACTATTATCAAAAACAAAAGATCAGTGTTTCATTACTGACGAATTATTTCCAGGTAATAGATACATCATGTGTCCCCTGGGAGTATTAGTGTATTATTTAATGTTTATTTCTTACCATCGATTAAACGACATATCAAGACTTCAGGATTGTCTACGTAATTTATATACAATACTTGTGCGCTGTCGAAGCATATAGGTAATATGTGTTTGAGGCTTAGAAACGGGGGAAAAGGCGAGACTTAGCCAAGCCTTTTCCCGCGTTTCGCGCCGAATACACATATTTACATGTATTATTATCCTGCAATTTAAAATCGTAAATAAACGTTTACTATGGGATTAAACACTGTTTTTTTTAGGAAATTATCTATGTATAAACTCCGGCAGCTCACTCACAAACTGAACATAACCAACATGACGTCATTGACGTCATAAGAAGACTTCCAGTTTGAAACGTAAAGATTAGACGTTATTTGGCTAGTAAGTAAGTAAGTAAGTAAGTAAGTAATGACTTTATTTCAAGAGGGTAACACAGTTAGCAACAATAAGCTAATCTTCCCTGTGGCTTCGTGTACGCTTCAAGTTTGATACAATTTAACTAAAATAAGTTTTCAAGGTAAGCTTTTTAATTATTTTTGTGCATTGTTGTTAATATGACATGTCGGATTTCACATTTTCAAGATGGCAGATACATTTGTATGTTCTATTTATAACTGACCAATATAAAAAAAAAAATATTGGACAGGCTATATTGGTCGGTAAATGCTGTCATTGCAGGATAAAATGTTGTATGTCACAACATAATCTCCAAAATTTAGTCCAGTGTTAGAATTGTTATCGTTGATGTACCTCAGACAGGCATTTACAATTATATCTGATACAGAAAGTGTTGATAATTGTAACATTATGATAGATACATTAATAGAATCAACTGATTTAAGGAAAGTGTTGGGCAAGAATAATTATTATATGAGATTAAAATATTGAAAAACATGGACATTTGTCTGCCATATTATATTGTTGCCATGACATTATTTTATTAAACATGAAAGGAGAAGATGTAACTTTATTCAGTTTTTTGTGCACTCCATGTTATTTATAAAATAAAAAGTCATTTGTTTCTAAATTCAATCGAAAAATTGTAGAAGCAGGCAATATCAATACCATTAACACACATATACCTGACCTCCCACATTTACCTGTTTGGGACAAGCATTCCTAATATAAAAGGCGGAGCTGAACTAGTATTATGGTCTCAGGCCTCCACTCGTGGTGAGATACTACGTCTTGGTACTCCATGATATACATTATAGCTTAGACAGTAACGTTGGGTCTAGGATAAAAGCCCCCCGGACATAAGTCCCCGGAAAACATGTGTCATATATATTTTTTTCTGTGTCTTTGTTTAACTGTTTGGGTATGTAAAATCTTCTTGGTATTCTATAACACGATTCAAGACTTTTTTTTTTATCAATTGTTTATCACTAAAGACCATTCCTGATTAACTTTACCTGATTGATTTCAATTTAAACAATTATGCACTGCTTTTTATTTTAATTTACACTTTACCATGAAAAAAATGTGGAAACATATGTGTTTAGAGTATTTTATAATTTGTATTAATTCTTTAAGATATCTTTTAATAACACCATCGATATAAAACAAATGTAGTAAGATTGTATAAGTATTTCATTATTGGGGGCTTTTTGACAGGGGGCTTTTGTCCTGTTCCTAATGGAGCAGGAACTGCTGACCCTTCCAGAGCACCTACGTTCATCCTGGGTTTTAGTGAGGTTCGTACTGCTCGATCTTTTGTTTTCTGTATAGTGTTTTGTAGATCGTTATTAACAGAATGTATTATTTTTGGACCGAAACGTAAATTGAAGAAAGTAACAAATTTTCAAATCCAGTGTTACAATCATATCACTCAATCGCAACCGAAACTTAAATATTTAGGCATAGACATAGACCAAAATTTATCAGGAGAAATTACAGTTAACTCAATAATAAAAAAGGTAAACTCTAGACTTAAATTTATGTACCGTAGAGCGAGGTGCTTGTCAACTGAAACTCGCAAAACTCTTACAACGGCTCTAATCCAATGTCACTTTGACTATTCATGTTCCTCGTGGTATGCTGGTGTTTCACAGACCTTAAAAAACAAACTTCAGATTGCCCAGAACAAAACCGTTAGATTTATAAAAGAATTAGGTCCAAGATCTAGTGTTCGCCAACCAGAACTATCAAGTGTTGGATTTCTTAATATTGAGAATAGGGTAAAGCAATTAAGATTAGGACATGCACATAAAATCTATAACAACAAATGTCCAACGTATTTAAAAGATAATTTTATAAAAGTTAGTGAAAATCATGAATATAACACTAGATCAAGCCAATTCAACTTCGTTGTTCCAAAAATCAAAGGTGTGGACTCTTCAACTTTTTTCTTTAATGCTATTAAAGATTGGAACTCGCTTCCAAATAACATAAAATCAATAAAAGACCATAACGCTTTCAAAACAGAAATAAAACAACATCTTAAAAATTAATTACAGCCATATCTTTTAAAATATTATCAACTAAAATTGTGCCATGCGACCTCTTAACTCATTTTTTTTATTTTTTTATTTTATTAAACAAGTGATATACACTAAAGGACCCCATTGGAAATAAGCGGAAACGCTTTAATGGGTTATCCTTGGAAGGATATCAACTTAAAGTGCATTTTAACCTTGATACATTGTTTTATATAATTTTATATTTGTATATTTTTAAACTACACTAGATTTAGTTGGTATCTGTCCTAAATGAATTTGACCTTTTACCTTATTGATCTCTTTGTCCCTTTTCTTTTGGCCATTGTGTAGTCTGTCCTTCGATTTACGACTTCTGATAACCCCTTTGGTATCTTTAAACTCTTCTTTGTAGATCATTGTTTATACTTTTGTCCCTTTTCATTTGGCCATTGTGTTGTCTGTCCCTCGACTTACGGCTTCTGATAACCCCTTTGGTATCTTTAAACTCTTCTTTGTAGATCGTTGTTGATCCCTTTGTCCCTTTTCTTTTGGCCATTGTGTTGTCTGTCCCTCGACCTACGGCTTTTGAAAAAACCTTTGGTGTCTTAAAACTCTTTTTTGTAGATCGTTGTTGATCCCTTTGTCCCTTTTCATTGGACCATTGTGTTGTCTGTCCTTCTATTTACGGATTCTGATTACCCCTTTGGTATCTTTTGGCCATAGTGCTGTCTGTCCTTCTTTTTACGGATTCTGATTACCCCTTTGGTATCTTCAAACTCTTCCCATATAGAGTTGTAGAAATACACCTTACACCGGTATGAAATCAAACTAGTAATATTTCATAACGGTAGTGGGATAAAACAAAGCTTACAAAAATAAATCGTGTTGAAGAAAGACGTTCGAATTGGACTGGGTGAATTGGTATTGATGACATTTCCCAGGGCTGAACCAACATAGCAGTATACTGGACACCAGGATGCTCTCCCAATTGGGTTGTCATGTCTTATTACGGAAAGCCTGATGACCCCGTCACCCACATCAAAAACCTCTTTTGTAGATTTCGAAGTAAGAGAAGGCTCACTGAAGCCGCTATAGAAGACAAAATATATGATGAAAATACAACATAATTAAGAACCGTTGTTTATCAAGTATTAAGAAGAGCATGAAGACGTCAAAGGGATAATTAAAAAATAACTAATTAACATTGTTATTTAAATACCAGTATTTAGTACAGTAACACTTGTAATTATCAAATGTTTACATCTGTACTCGACCCAATGATTTATCTATTGTTTACTGTGCTTTAAGTTTTATTAATATAGTACGTGATTCTTGTTTTAAAATTTCAATCTATATTTTTACAACAGAGGACAAAACAAGTAGTTTGAACTGATTTATAGGGAATAAACAAGTCATTGATTAAGATTGTCTTCTCTCGGGACATTTTGTAGACATACAATTATGCTTACAAAAGATTAGATAATATAATACTTATAATTATAAACATAAAGTTTGAAATTCATTAATGATATTTTCCATATTAATCAATTGAATTTGATTTATAGACTGTCTCTAAAATTAAAGATATTTT
Source organism: Gigantidas platifrons (assembly GCA_002080005.1). Lineage (NCBI taxonomy): Eukaryota > Metazoa > Mollusca > Bivalvia > Mytilida > Modiolidae > Gigantidas > Gigantidas platifrons. Next base: position 55,654 of record MJUT01012169.1, on the reverse strand, counting down.
TTAGAATCATTACCAATATTTTTTCTGACTACTAAAAGCATTGTATGCTTCAAATTAATAATCAATAAAATAAGCAAAATTCAGTAATGCGCCATAAATTAGAATAAAACTCTATACTATATGATGTTGAATATGTAAAAATTGTAAAAGAGAAAAAAAAAAGCACACACGAAAAACCAATAATGTTGACTATGTAAAAAAGTATTGTTGGACTAATTAATAATGACAAGAAAGAAATCTTTAAATGAAGCCAAACATCACTATACTGAACGAACACCACAAACCCAACTCAAAATTCGAATATGCTGCAGAGGGATAGGCAATTCCTGCTTCACTCGTTGCCCCCGTCCTGTTACTCTTGATACAAAAACCCGTGATAAATCATGAATGAAAAAATCGGTACATATCGATGGTTATTTGTGACACAGATATTCTGTTACGGTTGACCAAGCCATGAGGGTGACTGTAAAACTTCCAAAGTGGTGACTTCAACAAAACCACTAGGAACCCTTGATTTAGTAACTTCCTTGTTAGCAGCAACCCTCTATCAAGGAAATCCTGATAAGAACCATAAGCTCTAGATTATCGACGTAGTGTCATCTTAAACTTTAAATGCATATTGTGCCTTCTTTTGATAAACATCATTTTAAAATCTTAACCCATAAAACTTATACCAAATTTAACAGAGATGGTTATTTGTTGGTCCCCTTTTAAAAAAGCCACTATTCACCAAACGTGATTCATGCTTCTAACAATATATTTACTAGAAATGTTGTTTATTACTTTGTTTATTCTTTTTCATAAAGATAGCAACTAGTGACTTCAATACAAAGTGGGGGCCCGGGTGGCTCAATGAGTTAGGTCGATCGATCTAACAGCTCAGGCAGGCCTATCACCAATACGGCGTGGGTTCGCGCACAGCTTTGTAAATTACAAAAAAAGGCGCACTCGACTCGCAGCCGCAAGTGATACAGTTTACCAGTTGCTTGCCCAGGGTCGGTGGTTCTCTCCGGGAACTCCGGCTTCCTTCACCAATAAAACTGGTCGCCATGATATAGCTGAAATATTGCTGAAAGTGGAATTAAGCACGAAAATTCAAATTCAAATTCAAGTTCAATACAAAGTGGCGAGTAAAGGTTATCTATATGCACAAAACCTCATCTGTTGGCGAAATGATGCGGGTATAAAAGTGTTTTCCACATAAGGAATATAAATGGGGAAAACATTTAAGATTTGCTTGGAGCACCTTTTGGCCACTTTTATCCCTTTTGACCCTCTTTTATTTTAGAACACAAAGATGTCACATACTTCATAAAGAAAACTTCATAAGGAGTAGAAATGAAAATTATAATTGGTGTAGCAATAAATGTTCTACATGTCAAAACAAGAACACACTGTTTTATACATTTAGGTTTCTTACTTCTGTGGTTGATTTTCGATCGAAATTATGGCCCAGGTGGCTCAATGAGTTAGGTAGTTGGATTACCTAACAACTCATACAAACCTATCACCAATACGGCGTGGGTTCGCGCCCGGCTTTGTAGATTACAAAAAGGGTACACTCGACTCGCAGCCGCAAGTGATAAAGTTTACCAGTTGTATGCCCATGGTCGGTGTTTCTCTCCGGGGACTCCGCCTCTTCCACAAGTAAAACTAGTCGGCATGATATAGCTGAAATATTGATGAAAGTGACGTTAAACAGAATCAATCAAATCAAATCAAATCCAATAGAAACTGTAGAGAAGTCCATCTAATGAATATTACTACCAAGTTTGATTCTAGTTGATCCAGAGGTGTCGGACTATAAGATTAAAATGTAAAAATTGAATTGACGCCAGACAACCAACGACGACGGACACAAAGTGATTACAATATCCCGCATGACTCTTTGTGTCAGTAGAGCTAATACAATCGGTTTTGCATGTTATATATTGTACTACAGACTTGCCACCTAAACAATGCATGTCTTAATAATAAAATATATATTGTTCGCTGTTCCTTTGTTCTCTCAAGGTAACCGTCCTCGGGTCACCCTGGGTAGAACAACAGAGCTCGCATATAATAAAGGCTTCGGTATATTTAAAGACAAATGCTATATGACAAGTCAATTACTTTAAATAATTTATGGTTTGTCATTTTTCTGATGCAACAAACATTGATGCATCGGAAAAATGATAAAATCAAAGTCTAGCTTCGAACAATAGAACTGGCACGTCATAAAGGGTTCGTTATATTTAAAGACAAACGATATATGAAAAGGCAGTTACTTTAAATAATTTATGGTTTATAATATCGGAAAACTATATTGTACTATAGACTTTAAATCTAAACAATACATGTTTTAATGGCAAAATATACATTGATCTCTGTTTCTTTGTTCTCTCAAGGTGACCTGGCCCAGATCACTCTGGGTAGAATAATTGAGCTGGCACGTAATAACAGGTTTGATATATTTAAAGTCAATTGATACATGACAAGTCATTTACTTTACATACATTATAGTGTTAACATTGGTTTGTAGGTTCAGAAACAAATAATTCACTCAAATTCCAACTTCGAACGTTGAAATCTGGAGAGTTGCATTATCTTCATCAGGTGAGAAACGTTTTATTATTTATCTCTTGTATTGTTTTTCAGATACAGGTATTGTGTGGAAAATAAAACATTTGTTTAGAATTGATACCGTATTACATAACTAATTAAAAAAAACTCGGTCAAAGTCGGGATGTATTCTACATTCTAATATGACGTCCTTCAAATGCTTTGAGTCCAAACCCGTGATAAAATTAATATATACCTACATCCATTGTAATTTATGACGTCATCGACAATTTATACCGATATTTTACCAATTTTTACATATTAGAATCGAAATAATTCGTGGAAGCCATATGTATATATTGTTTTTACCACTGGTAGGCCCTTTATGTCAGCTTTTTACCCCTCTCTAATGCTCGGGGTAAAACTTCGTGAAATAAAGGGCCTACCCGTGGTAAAAACAATATATACATATGGCTTCCATGAATTATTTATGAAGTAAGGAATACATCCGTCTTTTTTGACAATAAAGAGATTATATAAACACACGTTAGGAAAAACCGCCGAAATGGCCAATCAAATATGGACAAAGATCATAGACACTGTCAATATTTTACCTCTGTTTCTTCAATTTCAGGATTTGTAGCTGTTTAGACAACGTTGTATTTTCGCTTTTCATTCTATTAGAAAAACTAGACTGCCTTCCATGAAAAAGATATTTGTCTTTTGTAAATCCTAACCGTGTTAAGATAAAGCTAATTATAATCGTATGCATTAAGTTATCACATGGTTAATGACATCATCGTTCAATGGATTATCGATCATATTTTTTCAATCGATTGATTATTTTTTTTTTTTTCGTCTGGAGAAATTAACATTTCTGTCTCGACCATTACTGACACCAGAATGCTGAAGGCTCCCCTATAATAAAAGAGTATATTGTATAGGCATGTAGAAAGAGAGATACCATTAAGAAATGTTTCATGCGCTAGGGCTATCGTGTTTAACTCCACTTTCAACATTAACCGTCAAATTGTTGTGTCTTGTTGTCCCAGGCCAGGACCTGGATTTCCAACGTCATATATTTTGGTATTTTGTTTAGTGTTCAGATGAGAGGTGATTGTTTTGTTGATATTGGTTGAATTATTGACCAACACTGTTTTAACTTTCTGCTCATAAAACAATGAATAATGTCGGTAAAATAGTGCTACAAGGATGTATCGATTGGGTGAAATATAGATAGCCACTGGAAAACTAAGATGTAATGGAAATTGTCGGCATAATATTATATTGTCACTGGAAAACGAGGATATAATGTAAATTGTCGGCACAATTTTATATTGCCACTGTAAAACGAGGACGACAAAACAAAGTTACCGACAAATCAAATACCATACTTACCATTAAATAGATACGTGGATAAGTGCTTCGTGTATGCAATGTTACCGACAAGTCAAATACCATACTTACCATTAAACAGAGACGTGGATGAGTGCCTCGTGTATAAAATGTTACCGACAAATCAAATACCATACTTACCATTAAATAGTGACGTGAATGAGTGCTTCGTGTATAAAATGTTACCAACAAATCAAATACCATACTTACCATTAAAAAGGGACGTGAATGATTGGCTCGTGTATAAGATGTTATCGACAAATCAAATACCATACTTACCATTAAACAGGGACATGGATGGGTTTTGGTTTGGTATCTTTCGGTTGATCAGGTTTAGCAGTGCTGGGTTTTGCCTCATTGAATTTGCCGGACAGAGTGTCACTTATGCTACCAATATGAGATTTCAATGAAAGTATTTCATCGTCTTTATGGGAAATTTGTTGTTGTATTTCTTTATTGTTTCCTCCATTTCCGAAAGGTCTAAATTCTCGCGGATAGTTTTTCTGAAATAAATGTTCGGTCTTCATTTGCTGAGATTTTATACGAATCGTATATACTTTTTGTTTCACTATGGGCAGTTTTTTCATATGAAAGGTTGGATTCAATAAATGATTTTTCATACTGTAACATATTATTTTGACGCCTTAATTCCATATTTTCAGCTTGTAGTTTCTGTATCTGAGCATGTAATTTCTGAACATGCTCACTATCGGGTTGCATATTAGAATGATAATTTTTTTGGTTTATGTCTTTTTTGATTTTTGTACATGTTGATAAAACTTTTTTCAGATTCTCATTGTGTTTCTCAATCTTTGTATCATTGGTCACATATTTGGCCTCCCATTCTTCAAATCTTCCCTTAATGTAATCTAAGGTTTGCGTGCACATATTGTCTAATGCATTTTTCAGTTTAGACTCAAGAGATTCGAGCATGGTTGTTTTATCTTTCTAAATCATGCTTTTTATGTCATTTATGAGTTCTTCTTTGTTAAGAGTATATGATTCAGACTGTGTATTTATTTCATCGCATTTGGTTGTAAAGAGGGTTTCACCTGCTTTTTCATTACCTCCTTTGTTCTCGTTCGAATCAGTAGGTGGATATACACTATTTTGTTCAATAATTTCTTTTGCGATCGTATTGTGATGATGATGGTCATTGTTCATGTCTGACGGGTTCATTTTTTTCACAATTTTTTCTAGCATAGGAAAGTCTCTTGTTTTGAATATATCGTGCTTATTACCTTGGGCCTGTATGGTTCCTGTTTTCATAAAAACTGTGACTCTGATTAATAAAGGATTATCAGACTGGGCTAGATTTTCTGAACTTACATCAATTGTTATTGTTTTTAAGTCACTCGGGTTTTTTCGTTCTATGGGGTCGTCCTCCCATTTGATGTCATAATTCTCTGAATTACCCAGGAATTCGTAATATAAAATGTCTAGGGCATGGATCCA
>MJUT01012169.1:23632-33936 GCA_002080005.1 Gigantidas platifrons | reverse complement strand
GAAAAATATATATGTAAAACAATAAGAGAAAAATATATATGTAAAACAATAAGGGAAAAATTGGAGAAGATATATATGTACACATTTACAAAAATTACATCAACAACAACAAAATTACATGTCAAAAAACAAGCAAATCATACATTTAATTGCACTGGTCAATACACAAAAGAAAGTTTCTAACCGTTACAACACCTGTTTGATTGTATTATATAGATTGTTTGTAAACACATCTTCACCTTTTTTGTCCAAATGAACATGTGTACAATGTTTGAATTGTCCATGAAGGACCACCTATGCTCTTGGCATGTTTGTTTTAACATCTCGTTAATTATTTCCGATCTTTCATTAATGAAATCGTCCTTTGTGGTAATTATCGATGACAAGATTACATGTACTTGTGGAAAATGTGCATATAATGTTGGTAGTAGCAAAAATAATGATTTAAATTGCTGCTGTGTTACAGATAATTGTTGAAATTCATTCACATACAAATAACATTTACTTAAGTTATTTAATTTAATTATCACTATTGTAATCTGTATGTTTTGATTTTATTCTATAATAAAATATTGTTTACACTAAATTATTTACTCCAGCATGCACAAGAATAAGCTTAGGTGGGTACATTCTTGATAATCGCTGAAGATTTCGATGTACATCGCTAATGAGACCCCCACTTTCCAAATATACATGTACCATTGGGTTTCTAAAATTCGTATCAAGCAATACAAATTTAATCATTGAATCACCTACACAAAATAAATGAAATTTTGACAAAATTGTAGGGTAACTGAGAAAAAACAGTTTCCCATAGGATGGACCGCGAAAATGGTCATGAATTCTAACGGCCGCTAAATTCCAAGGTAAACCATATTTGTCAAGTACATAACCTTTTCTAGAAGGATATTTCAATACATCTTTTTGATCTTTTAGACCTAACACAAATGCATGGCTTATGACATCAAAAATACTTTGGCAGCCACGCATGTGTGATATTATCTACTTTCATAACAACAGGACAATGGTTACCATTTTCCTTGAGAAAAGATAAAATGGCTTATAACAAATTAAATGGTGGAAAAACATAACAGTTCTCATGTTTATCAATGACTTGAGTATTCAAGTATTATAGATATAGCTGGACAATTTAAACCCAAAAGTAATATCCTCCCCACTGAAAACCAACTAATTTGTACCAATCTTCTGCTAAAAGAACATTATCAAACCCAGACTTGTCGTCTATAGATGTGAAATAGGCATTCTTTTTCACTATCCTAGGGACATCTTTCAAAGTATCAAAATTAAATGTCACATTATTAAGGTACATGAGATTTATACAGAGGCTTGATTTTGTAGGCTCTACCGTTAATGGGGCTACTATATGCGGAGGCTGCACTACTCCAACGTTTCCTAGCATTTAACCGAACCATTTCTTAATCTTTCTATTATGGTATTAGTCACAAAATCAGCAAAATTAATACAACTGTTAGAATTATTGAAAACTATGGGTGGGGGAAATGCATGATCATATTCTTCTCCCCAAAAATTTCCTTTGAAATGTTTGATATACTTATGGATCGAAACCCCATTAACTAGTCAATCCAAAATTTCCTCTTTTTGTGGAGAATTGGTCAAAATTCTTTCCCATTGTATAATACGTGTGTGAATTTGTCCAGTCCTGAAAGTATCTGGATTAAGAAAACATAAACTCTCGGTAGACGGAAATGAGCCTTGTGCTATCTCTGAATTAAATGATTTCTCTGCATAATCTGGCATAACATGCACATCCTTTTCGGTGAGAACTTTGCCTTCAAAATTCACAAAAAGGGTTCTCTTACACAAACTTGTAATGGGTTCACACCAAAAACTTTTTGTTCTCATGGTTTCGTCTCAACTTTCCCTGAAATGATATGTCAGCTTTTTTCTTCTCTTCTAACATCTTTTGTAAATCATTGATTTTGTCCTCCAGGGCTTTCATCAAAGATGGAAAAATAGAATAAATAACCCCATTGTCACAATTATTTAATAACTGTCTGTTCCATATGCTTATCTGCTCAACTTCTGCCCATGATTTCCATCTTTTGATCACATGTGATTTCAATCATAAACCCGGAATTTCCATGCCGTTAAACAAACTATTAATATCTTAAACCATAAGTGTGATGATTTTGTATCTTGTACTGATTGGGGTGACACTTAAATTCATTGATGTTAAATGAACCCCAACAGATACCCACTGATTGCGGATGTTAATACCTCAATAATGACTCTTGAGTTAAGCCATAGACCGCAAAGCAATTGTGGTCAGCTAATGTATCTATGGAACAAATTACAACAAAATAGGAAATGGCTGTACTGAAATCTGTTCTGTGGTTTGAGCATCAAATTACATATGTAGATCATTCACATAATGTGGGTTCGTAAACATGACATGCAGTTGGGAGTAAACATATTTCGTAACTAAATAAAATAATAAAGCTACACGACCTCAAAGTTTAACTGGTAATCTCCACTGTATTTAAACAAGGTTGAAATTAAGAAAAAAATAATGATAAAAAACGGAAGACGTAGGGTATGCACTGCCTTCTTAGAAACAAAGCAACCTTCCGTCCTCACGATACTTGAACAGATTGAAAATTAGAAATTAATTGAATCTATGGTAAGGAAGAAGTCGTATTTACAAACATTTCACGAGGTTTTATCCTCACCAAAATTTTAACAGTCATGAACAGTTGTATCTACTTTTACACTTCCATATAAATAAATATATTCATACATAATGCATTTTATACAATAAAAATTACATATTTTCTTCTATCTCCCTTCCTTATTTTATAAAAAAAAAAATTCTTAAACTAAGAACTTTCACTACTATTATTGTTAGTATTCTTTGCAAATATAGATTGTTAACAAAAAATTTACCCGGGGCGAATTTAATACAATGGTACACCGTGATTTTTCAAATAAATAGAAGTTTTTCAATGATTGAAGTAAAAATCCAATCAAGTTCTCTTTTATTGATGTTGTAAATTATGAAGTTATAATCACAAAGCTGTGTATCATATAACAAATATAACGGTTAAACTTAATATTTCTAATTTCTCTTTCAATGTACACAAAATATTAAAAAGTAAATGATTATAACTACTCCCACAAACTGTACTTTCTTTATCTATAATCCAATCATCTTTTTTCTTACGACTATATGAAAACATAGCGATGTCAAGTGCCAAATCCTAATATTCGTAAGTTTCTTATCTATTTAATTCGCATGCAAATAATGAATGGCCAATGATTATTCATACCACATATTGAAAAACTCTTAACACATTATCGGTGAAAAAGTTAGTGGGCAATCATACTTGTGAATTTCTTATCTGCATGATCTGCATGCTGTTTAGTAAATACAAAATGAATGGTCAAATGATTTTTGCATACCACGTGTTGGAACTATCCGTGGGAATTTTAGCCTCTTACTTAAGAAATTGTGAAATAAAATTATATCAATCAATTTGTTGTTATAATAACATATCAAACAGCTCGTGACAAGAAAGAACAACATACAATGACAATTATAACTGCATAACATTAGGAGTCATATTTCTTACTACCATATTACATTTTATCTATCCAATATAATTATTATAATTTTCATTAATTTCAATAGCCTTCGCTAAAAATTAAATCTTATTAACGCTACCTCGTATATTTGTATGTGTATCCCTCAAAGAGATAAATAGTCTTTATATATCAAATAATAATAAACAGGGTTATTTATATCCAATGCTCAAATTTTTTTTAATTTTTTTTTATACGCAAATAAAATAATAGACGGGTTTATACCCAATGTAACCAACACGCGTTTTTTGTTTGTTATTTTTTTAACAGCATGACTTATTTTCGTCACTCATAATATGACTAAGACGCTAATATTTTCCGTATTAGATATGAACGTCTTCCTGTTTTTTGTTTGTTTTTTTTTTATTTATTTGTTTGGGTTTTTTTGTTGTATTTATTTATTTCCCTCTCTTTGAAGTGATCTTTTGTTCTGATAAAACATCAAATAATTATTTTCTTTCCTCTCTAAACACAGATTCTTCAAAACTATTTTGATATTCTCTCTTTAATTTTTTATTCTGAATTTATCTCTAAGCATTGAGCCTGGTCATAACTTTTGTCATCCTCTGTCTTCTCTACAAATTAAATTCCTTCAAAATATTCTCATCATTTTCTCTTTAACTTATTTCTCAAAACTATTTTGAATTCTTCTCTAAAATATTAACTTCTAAAATATATTCTCTTTTTTTCTATGTCTTCTCTACAAATTAAATTCCTTCAAAATATTCTCTTCATTTTCTCTTTAACTTATTCTGATCTTTTCTCACTGAACATTGAACTTTCTCAATACTATTGTTCTCTTCTCTAAAATACTAACTTCTTCCTAATATTCTATTTTTTTTTCTCTCTTTGACCTCTTCAACTTTTACTTATCTTTCCTCACTGAACACTTATTTAAAACTATTTTGATATCTTATCTAAAAAATTTACTTTTTTTTATTATTTTTTTTTCAAAGTATTTTCAGGTTTTGTTGTTGTTTTTTGTTTTTGTTTTTGTTTTTGTATGTCTTCCAATTGTTCTGACCTTTTACTAACTTTCAAAACTATTTTTGATCTCCTTTATATCTCAGAATCTGTTCTCTGTAACTTTAACCGCCATTTAAATGTCGATCGCCACATCACAACTGATTTGGAAGTTATTTCTTTCTATACACTTACAACTACATGTAAATACTTTCCTCGTTTTTACATGAACTAGCGGATCAATATTAAACATCTGTAAAATACTTTAATAATCTCTCTATAGACTATAGAGTTTAGCAATGAATAATTAACATGATTTGTTAAATTTTTAGTTTAACTTCAAAGAATGTCAAATATCTGTTAATTAATACTCTGTGCCTATTCTTCTTCATCAACCATTTATAATTATTAAGCTTTCTAACAACTTTTAACTTTTTTTTTCTTTTTTTTTAACATGTGTTCCTATTAAAATTCTCCGATAACTACTGTAAACAACTTTAAATATTAAGTTTTCATGCACGGAAATAAACATTTAACATGTTAAACAAATACACAACGTTTGTCCTTTTGCAATATAACATTACATGTATATGTCTCCGCCTAAATCTTTTATATCAAATCTATAATCGGTATTACTTCTCCTGATTTAACAGTGTAAATTAAAAAGGCGACATACATTTGCAGTAAACGATCACAGGCACACATTGTGCAGTGTAGTATATGGGTTTTTTTTTTTTTTTTTTTTTTTTTTTTTTTTGTATTATTAAGCGCGCGCCTGTGTAAACAATGCCTTTTCTCATTGCTTGATTTCGAACTCAAAATTCTCAATTAAAAGATTTTCTTACCACCGTCGTCTCACAAGTTCACTTCTTTTTTCTTGGTGGTTCTGGGCTTTTAGAAGGCCCTGCCTCTTGTTCACTGCGAAAGTCAAAACTTAGTGCACGGTGCACCAATTTGCACATATTTCCTCGCTTACCCTCTATACCTCTAATCAGGATTATATCTTCTTAATCCACATTTTCTCCTTGGCAATGTTTAACAGTTCTGGACGGCTTAAAGTGTCCAAACACTTCCCATTATAATCCACTAAAACCGGATCATCAGCCTCTCTTTTACGAAAACTATGCAAAGTTGCTTGATTCATGATAACGTCTGGTCTTGACCACAAACACCAATCAACTGATAATGAACCCTACTGACCGCGTATCTTAATACTCGAGGCACCCAGGGGAGAACTTGTAATAGTAATTAGTCTTAATTATTACCTCAGTAACAATACATGATATAAATATACAGTTATGACATAACCAAGAGAAAAATATTTAATGGTTGAAACACAATTACGAATACACATAAAACTGAAGCTTGAGCAACACAAATACAACTAAAAACCCGGACCAAGGTAAACTCTGATGCTCTGTATGAAACTGTAATTCGAGTTACACTTCACTAATATCTCTTCATGCGCTTTAATTGCACTCACCACTTTAAAAAGTTGACGGGTGACAAACCTCTTTTTTGCCGCCCACCCTTTACTGACATTAAATTTAAGAAAAAAGATTGCTTTGTATGGAAGCAGATATTGTCCAGTTAACGCCTTCTGACAAGTTAATACTCATTAGAGGTGCTTCTGTTAACAATGACCACTTCTAACAAGTTAATACTCATTAGAGCTGCTGCTGTTAACAACGACCACTTCTAACAAGTTAATACTCATTAGAGCTGCTGCTGTTAACAACGACTCCTTCTAACAAGTTAATACTCATTAGAGCTGCTGCTGTTAACAACGACTCCTTCTAACAAGTTAATACTCATTAGATCTGCTTCTGTGAACAACGACTCCTTCGAACAATTTAATACACATTAGAGCTGCTGCTGTTAACAATGACCCCTTCTAACAAGCTAATACACATTAGAGATATTGGTGCTACCTTTTACGTGTAAAGATATTGACATTCTCAAATCAAGAAGCACCAATTTACTTCGAATTCTGGAGTTGTACATTGTTTTGCCTTACAAGGGGCTATTAACGACCGCGTTTTTCTTTGTGGGACCGTATTGCTCCTCTTTTTAGTTTGTCATGTTGTCCTATTGTGTGTCATTATATTCTTAGTTCGGTGTTGTGATGTCTGCTACGAATTCCGTGTGAAAGCGATGCTCGGTTCATCTTTACCTCCAGTTGTTTGTAGGAGGCATCATGTCTTATTTACGTTATTTGTGTTTGTTTGTGTATAGATGTGTCCAACACATATTGGCTATAGTAGTAACATTGTGGGTGTCTTATGAGAGGCAGGGACTCCTCATTCGAGGCCGCATGGATTCGTCCCGGTTTTGTAGGGGCCGTGTTGCTCATCGTTTTAGTTTTATATGTTGTGTTTTATTTTGTTTTGTTTGTCATCGTCCAGTGTCTTGTGTATCCAATGTTTCCAGTTTCTCTGGATAGTCCCTTCGAGTCCGCTAACGTTTATTTAACAACATGTTGATCAGTAGGATCTGCTGTAAAGCGTGTGTTACCTTTTTATTGTACCGTTATTGTGTGTTGACGTTCCCTAATTAGTGATATGTGGAGGTTCTCTAACGTTTATTTAACAACATGTTGATCAGCAGGATCTGCTGTAATGTGTTCCTTATATTTGTGCTATACCTTTATTGTATGTTGAGGTTCCCTAATCAGCAATATGTTGAGGTTCTCTAACGTTTATTTAGCAACCTGTTGATCAGTAGGTTTTGCTTTGATTTGTTTTTTTACCTTTGTGTTGTACCGTTATTGTTTGTTAGCGTTCGCCTGATCATTACTATGCTCTGACATCAAAAGGTTGTAACTCCTCGATTTTAGTAACAATAATATATCTTTAGTTGTTATTTTGGTATCAACTTTTGTAATATTAAGTGAGAAAAATCTCACTTGGTCTCACTTCCGTTATGTATGGGTCCTGGTGTTGCCTGAGTTACTATGTCACTTGGTATCCCTTTCGTTCTGTACGATTCTCTATGTTATCTGAGTTTCTATGTCACCTGGTCTCGTTTCCATTATATATGGGTCTTGTGTTGTCTGCGTTTCTATGCAACTGGGTTTCACTTTCGCTATGTATGGGTCTCTATGTTATCTGAGTTTCTATGTCACCTGGTCTCACTTCGTTCTATGTGTATATCTATGTTGTCAGAGTTTCTATGTCACTTGGTCTCACTTTCGTTCTGTATGAGTCTCTATGTTATTTGCGCTTCTATGTCACTTGGTCTCACTTTCGTTATGTACGGGTCCTTGTGTTGCCTGAGTTTCTATGTCACTTGTTTTCACTTTCGTGATGGATGGCTCCTTGTGTTTCCTGAGTTTCTATGTCGCTTTGTCTCACTTTCGTGATGCGTAGGTCCATGTGTTGTCTAAATTTCTATGTCACTTCGTCTCGCTTCCATTTTATATGGGTCTTGTGTTGTCTGAGAGTCTGTGCAACTTGGTCTCATTTTCGTTCTGTATGGTTCTCTATGTTATCTGCGCTTCTATGTCACTTGGTCTCACTTTCGGTCTGTATGTGTCTCTATGTTATCCGAGTTTCTATGTCACTTGATCTCACTTCGTTCTATATGAATATCTATGTTGTCAGTGTTTCTATGTCACTTAGTCTCACTTTCGTTCTGTATGCGTCTCTATATTATCTGAGATTCTATGTCACTTGGTCTCACTTTCGTTTTGTATGTGTCTCTATGTTATCCGAGTTTATGTCACTTGGTCTCACTTCCGTTAGGCACTGGTCTCCATGTTGTCCGAGTTTCTATGTCACTTGGTCTCACGTCTGTTATGTATGTATCTCTATGTGGTCTGAGTTTCTATGTCACTTGGTTTCACTTTCGTTCTGTATGGGTCTCTATGTTATTTGAGTTTATATGTCACCTGGTCTTACTTCGTTCTATATGTATATGTATGTTGTCAGAGTTTCTATGTCACTTGGTCTTTTTTTCATCATATACAGGTCCTTGTGTTGCCTGACTTTTTATATCACTTGTTTTCACTTTCGTGATGGATGGTTCCTTGTGTTGCGTGAGTTTCTATGTCGCTTGGTCTCACTTTCGTGATGCATAGGTCCATGTGTTGTCTGAGTTTCTATGTCACTTGGTCTCGCTTCCATTTTATATGGGTCTTGTGTTGTCTCAATTTCTATGTAACTTGGTCTCACGTTCGTTCTGTATGGTTCTCTATGTTATCTGCGCTTCTCTGTCACCTGGTCTCACTTCTTTCTATATGTATATCTATGTTGTCAGAGGTTCTATGTCACTTGGTCTCACTTTTGTTCTGTATGAGTCTCTATGTTATATGCGCTTCTATGTCACCTGGTCTCACTTCGTTCTATATGTATATCTATGTTGTCAGAGGTTCTATGTCACTTGGTCTCACGTTCGTTCTGTATGTGTCGCTATGTTATCCGAGTTTCTATGTCACTTGGTCTCACTTCCTTTATGCATTGGTCTCCATGTTTTCCGAGTTTCTATGTCACTTGGTCTCACTTCTGTTCTGTGTGTATCTCTATGTTGTCAGAGTTTCTATGTCACCTGAACTGGGTTGCACAAACGTCATTTAGATTAAATACCAATTAAAAGATAAGTGTTATTTAAATCACTAAGTATCATTTAGTTAAAACAATCGGTTGCACAAAGCATATTTGAGGCTGATTTTAAGTAAATGTCATTTAAAGTTTGTAATTATATTTAAACCTTGTTTAATATCCCACAATTCAACACTGCCCGTGCATTTTCGCGATTTATGTCGAAAAATAAAATGGAGAATTTTACAGACGATAAGAGGAAAAGGAGTTCAAATTGGGATAGTTCCGAAATCACACTACTTCGACAGTTGGTGCAGGAAAATATGTCCACACTGAGTAGCAAACTCACCAATTCGGTTACCAACAACAGAAAGATCTCTATTTGGAAAAACATTGCTGTCCAGATTAATTCGCTCGACTTGCATTACAGAACCGAAGTGAATGCTACCTGGCCACCTTGCAACGACGTTTGTAAACTGACCTACAAATATTATATATATAAGATTAATGTTCACGTAAAATATACACCTATAATACCTAATAAGAAGAGCTGTTTATGTGTGTCGCTTCTCTGTCTTGCTTGTTAAATCGATAAATAATATCTCCCTGTTTTCGAAGGGTAATATGTACAATGTAGTTTGAAATGCCCTGTGAGAAAATTCAATTTGAATTATTTAATTACCGGGTATTTAAAAATGTAATCAGTTTCAGTATCCTACCATTGAATTCCATATTTATATTCTACAATCTATTTAAAGTTAGATTTTCGTGTATATTATTATTATTACTTTTGATTGATTGATTGATTGATTGATTGATTGATTGATTGATTGATTGATTGGTTGATTGATTGATTGATTGATTGATTGATTGATTGATTGATTGATTGTGTTTAACGCCACTTTCAGCAATATTCCAGCTATATCATGGCGATCAGTTTTGGTGGTGGAGGAAGCCGGAGAGAACCACCGACCATGGGCAGGCAACTGGTGAGCTTTATCACTTGCGGCTTCGATTCGAGTGCACCCTTTTTGTAATTTACAAAGCCGGGCGCGAACCCACGCTGTATTTGTGATAGGCTTGTATGAGTTATTATGTTATCTAACTACCTAACTCATTGAACCACCCGGGCCCCTATTACTTTTGCTATATCAGTGTATCGCCAAAGAAAAGAAAAAAAAT
>MJUT01012169.1:0-22006 GCA_002080005.1 Gigantidas platifrons | reverse complement strand
ATAGCATAAATTAAAGTTGGAGTCGTAAGTTAAAATGTCCAAAATAAATATACCGTTTACGCAACGGTTTTTTTTAATTGACGAACAGTGACGCACAAAATAAATCATGTCTAACCTTCATTTCTCTAAAAGTACAGGGGTAGTAAAACTTAATGACATATAAATCTACCATAATTTGAACAAAATGTACGATAGTGCTACAAATTAAAGACTCGGCATGTACACGAAAAAGGTCATTTTTAAAATTTATAATTGAAAATAAATTGTTATTAAAATTGTTGACAATTTCATACTTGTAGTTTGTTGTGGTATTTTTTTTTCTCTTTTCGCAAAATGTTTGAGTTGAGTTATAAATCCCTCAACGAGCCCCCAGTTTGAAGATAGATTTATTTCCCTTTTGAACAAGGGAATTAATTTGAGTAAACAATAGTTGTCAAGGGGGAATTTTAAACCATTGGAGTAGAAAAAGAAGGTCTACAGAACTCAGAATACACAATTTATTCATTATTTCGTAACAAATGTTTCAGTTTACAGTGGCGAAATGTGCGGTCATTAAAAATTCTTCACAACGTATACTAGTACACGTAACATTTATTAATTACGAGAATTAAGCAGAGTAAAAAAAAGCTTTCGTACTTGCGTTTCTGCACTAAGGGAATGACTTCTTTGAGTAGGATGTAAGATCTCTTCACGGATTAGATCTGTAATTATCTCTATGGACTGCCTCCCGAATCTGTAACGGGACCGAAGTTCTTTGTCTGTAAGTTCATCAATGGTCTGTAATCGTTCTCGTATTTCATAGGCGGCTTTGCATTGTCTAGTATATTGCCGAACAGCAGTATGTCTTCCATGATTAATTTGCAATTAAATATTTAAAAGTGCCCCTATTCCACAATTAAATTTAAATAATCTTTAAGTATTAATTAACGTTAACAAACGTTTGTGCAACGGAAATAACATTTACTTAAATTTAATTGAGGTTTAAGGCCGATTTAATTGACACTTAAATTTAAATGACGTTTGTGCAACCCAGTCCTGGTCTCGTTTCCATATATATGGGTCTTGTATTGTCTGAGTTTCTATGTCACCTGGTCTCACTTCGTTCTGTATGTATATCTATGTTGTCAGAGTTTCTATGTCACTTGATCTCACTTTCGTTCTGTATGAGTCTCTATGTTATCTGCGCTTCTGTGTCACTTGGTCTCACTTCCGTTATGTACGGGTCCTTGTGTTTCCTGAGTTTCTATGTCACTTGTTTTCACTTTCGTGATGCATGGCTCCTTGTGTTGCCTGAGTTTCTATGTCGCTTGGTCTGACTTTCGTGATGCATAGGTCCATGTGTGGTCTGAGTGTCTATTTCACTTTGTCTCGGTTCCATTTTATATGGGTCTTGTGTTGTCTGATTGTGTATGTCACTTGGTCTCACTACCGTTCTGTATGTTTCTTAATGTTAGCCGAGTTTTTATGTCACTTGTTCTCACTTTCGTTATGCATGGGTCTCTATGTTGTCCAAGTTTCTATGTCACTTGGTCTCTTTTTTGTTCTCCATGTGTCCTAGTATTGCCTGAGTGCATATGTCACTTGGTGTCGCATCCGTTATGTTTATGTCTCTATGTTGTCCGAGTTTCTATGTCACTTGGTCTCACTTTCGCCCTGTAATGGTCTCTATGTTTTCTGATTTCCTCTGTCACTTGGTCTCACTTCCGTTATATATTGTTCTCCATGTTGTCCGAGTTTCTATGTCACTTGGTCTCACTTCTGTTCTGTAGGTATCTCTATGCTGTCAGAGTTTCTATGTCACCTAGTCTCGTTTCCATTATATATGGGTCTTCTATATCACTTTCTATATCACTTGGTTTCACGTTCGTTCTGTATGGGTCTCTATGTTATCTGACTTTCTATGTCATCTGGTGTCACTTCGTTCCATATGTATATCTATGTTTTCAAAGTTTCTATGTCACTTGGTCTCACTTTCGTTCTGTATGAGTCTCTATGTTATCTGCGCTTCTATGTCACTTGGTCTCACTTCCGTTATGTACGGGTCCTTTTGTTGCCTGAGTTTCTATTTCACTTGTTCTCACTTTCGTGATGTATGGGTCCTTTTGTCGCTTGGTCTCACTTTCGTGATGCATAGGTCCATTTGTTGTCTGAGATTCTATGTCACTTGGTCTCGGTTCCATTTCAAATTAGTCTTGTGTTGTCTGGGTTTCTATGTAACTTGGTCTCACGTTCGTTCTGTATGATTCTCTATGTTATCTGAGTTCTATGTCACATGGTCTCACTTTTGTTATGTATGGGTCTCTATGTTGTCCGAGTTTCTATGTCACTTGGTCTAGTTTCCATTATATATGGGTCTTGAGTTGTCTGATTTTGTATGGCACTTGGTCTCGCTACCGTTCTATATGTTTCTTTATGGTGGCCGATATTTTATGTCACTTGTTCTCACTTTCGTTCTGTATGTATATCTATGTTGTCAGTGTTTCTATGTCACTTGATCTCACTTTCGTTTTGTATGAGTCTCTATGTTATCTGCGCTTCTATGTCACTTGGTCTCACTTCCGTTATTTACGGGTCCTTGTGTTTCCTGAGTTTCTATGTCACTTGTTTTCACTTTCGTGATGCATGTCTCCTTGTGTTGCCTGAGTTTCTATGTCGTTTTGTCTCACTTTCGTGATGCATAGGTCCATGTGTTGTCTGAGTGTCTATTTCACTTTGTCTCGGTTCCATTTTATATGGGTCTTGTGTTGTCTCATTGTGTATGTCACTTGGCTCACTACCGTTCTGTGTGTTTCTTAATGTTGGCCGAGTTTTTATGTCACTTGTTCTCACTTTCGTTATGTATGGGTCTCTATGTTGGCCGAGTTTTTATGTCACTTGTTCTCACGTTCGTTATGTATGGGTCTCTATGTTGTCCGAGTTTCTATGTCACTTGGTCTCACTTCTGTTCTGTAGGTATCTCTATGCTGTCAGAGTTTCTATGTCACCTAGTCTCGTTTCCATTATATATGGGTCTTATATATCACTTTCTATATCACTTGGTTTCACGTTCGTTCTGTATGGGTCTCTATGTTATCTGACTTTCTATGTCATCTGGTCTCACTTCGTTCCATATGTATATCTATGTTTTCAAAGTTTCTATGTCACTTGGTCTCACTTTCGTTCTGTATGAGTCTCTATGCTATCTGCGCTTCTATGTCACTTGGTCTCACTTCCGTTATGTACGGGTTCTGTGTTGCCTGAGTTTCTATTTCACTTGTTCTCACTTTCGTGATGTATGGGTCCATTTGTCGCCTGGTCTCACTTTCGTGATGCATAGGTCCATTTGTTTTCTGAGATTCTATGCCACTTGGTCTCGGTTTCATTTCAATTTGGTCTTGTGTTGTCTGGGTTTCTATGTAACTTGGTCTCACGTTCGTTCTGTATGGTTCCCTATGTTATCTGAGTTCTATGTCACCTGGTCTCACTTTTGTTATGTATGGGTCTCTATGTTGTCCGAGTTTCTATGTCACTTGGTCTCGTTTCCATTATATATGGGTCTTGAGTTGTCTGATTTTGTATGGCACTTGGTCTCGCTACCGTTCTATATGTTTCTTTATGGTGGCCGATATTTTATGTCACTTGTTCTCACTTTCGTTATGTTGGGTCTCTATGTTGTCCGAGTTTCTATGTCATTTGGTCTGACTTTCGCTCTGTAATGGTCTCTAGGTTTTCGGAGTTCCTATGTCACCTGATCTCACCTCCGTTATGCATTGGTCCTTGTGTTGCTTGAGTTGCTATGTCGCTTGGTCCCACTTTCGTGATGTATGACCCCTTGTATCGTCTGAGTTTCTATGTCAGTTGGTCTCGTTTCCATTAAATATGGGAATTGTGTTGTCTGAGTTTCTATGTCACTTGATCTCACTTCCATTCTGTATGTATCTCTATGTTTTCTGAGTTTCTATCTCACTTTCGTTATGAGAGGGTCTCTATGTTTTCCGAGTTTCTATGTCACTTGTTCTCATTTTCGTTCTGTATGGGTCCTTGTATTGACTGAGTTTCTATGTCACTTGGTCTCACATCCGTTCTGTATGCATCTCTATTTTGTCCGAGTTTCTATGTCACTTGGTCACACATTCGTTCTGTATGAGTCTCTATGTTATCTGAGTTTCTATGTCACCTGGTCTCACTTCCATTATGCATGGGTCCTTCTTCTGAGTTTCTATGTCACTTCGTCTCGCTTCCATTATAAATGGGTCTTGTGTTGTCTGCGTTTCTATGTCACTTCGGTTCACCTTCGTTCTGTATGTGTCTCTATGTTATCTGAGTTTCTATGTCATCTGGTCTCACTTCGTTCTGTATGAGTCTATGTTATCTGAGTTTATATGTCACCTGGTCTCACTTCCATTATGCATGGGTCCTTGTGTTACCTGAGTTTCTATGTTGCTTAGTCTCACTTTCGTGATGTATAGTTCTTGTGTTTTCTAAGTTTCTGTGTCACTTCGTCTCGCTTCCATTATATATGGGTCTTGTGTTGTCTGCGTTTCTATGTCACTTGGTCTCTCTTCCGATCTGTACGAGTCTCTGTGTTATCTGAGTTTCTATGTCACCTGGTCTCGTTTCCATTATATATGGGCCTCGTGTTGTCTGAATTTCAATGTCACTTTGTTTCACCTTCGTTCTCTATGGGTCTCTATGTTATCTGAGTTTCTATGTCACCTGGTCTCACTTCCGTTATGTACGAGTCCTTGTGTTTTCTGAGTTTCTATATCACTTGGTCTCACTTTCGTTATGTATGTTTCTTTATTTTGTCCGAGTTTTTATGTCACTTGTTCTTACTTTAGTTATGTATGGGTCTCTATGTTGTCCGAGTTTCTATGTCACTTGGTCTCTTTTTTGTGCTTCATGGGTCCTTGTATTGCCTGAGTTTCTGTTACATTTGGTCTCACATCCGTTCTGTATGTTTCTCTATGTTGTCCGAGTTTCTGTGTCACTCGGTCTTACTTTCGTTCTGTTTGAATATCTATGTTATCTGAGTTTCTATGTCACTTGGTCTCGGTTACATTATATATGGGTCTTGTGTTGTCTGAGTTTGTATGTCACTTGGTCTCACTTTCGTTCTTTATGGGTCTCTATGTTATCTGAGTTCTATGTCACATGGTCTCACTTTGGCTATGTATAGTTCTCTATGTTGTCCAAGTTTCTATGTCACTTTGTCTCATTTTCTTTCTGTATGGGTCCTAGTGTTGCCTGAGTTTCTATGTCACTTGGTCTCACATCTATTGTGTATGTATATCCATGTTGTCCGAGTTTCTATGTCACTTGGTCTCACTTTCGTTCTGTATGAGTTTCTATGTTATCTGAGTTTCTATGTAACCTGGTCTCCTTACCGTTATATATAGGTCCTTGTGTTCCCTGAGTTTCAATGTTGGTTGGTCTCACATTCGGGATGCATAGGTCCTTGTGTTGTCTGAGTTTCTATGTCACTTGGTCTCGCTTCCATTATATATGAGTCCATGTGTTGTCTGAGTTTCTATGTCAATTGATCTCGCTTCCATCATATATGGGTCTTGTGTTGCCTGAGATTCTAAGTCGCTTGGTCTCACTTCCGTTCTGTATGCTTCCTTGTATTGTCTCTTTTTGCTCTATTGGTTTTGTTTTACCTTTATGTTCGAGATTGTGTTACTATTTACTGCAGATATAACTTTTTCATGAAAATCTCTTCCAAGTGACGTGCCTAACCCTCATCGTAATAAACTTAACCTTGGACAGTTTCTTCTTCAATACAAATATCAACATGTGAATATAAATCAGGTAGTTGAATGTATGTCTCATTTGATACTTATCGTTTTTATGAGATTGTAATACATATGTTTATATATTCATTTATTTTTAACAGTAATGGATGACGTTTCTGTAAAGTTATATAGATACATGTGTGATGAAGTTGTTGGATCTGAGAAAGTAGTCAACTATAGAAGACATTTCTTTAACGTGCATGATGATGTGCTGAATCACGATGGGGATGATGAGTGGGATTTCGTAAGTAGTGGTAGTAAAGCGGAAGGACTTAATCTACCAGGAAGTGATTTTGATGTGATGCATGTCAATAAAAAGATTCATGTTTATGAACGTGATGATGTACTTTCTAATTATCATGATTTGAGAACAAAGTTTAATTTAGTTTTAGACTTTGAGAATGCTATGCCTGGTTTTACTCTACTCCGTATATGTGATGTACGTGAATGGAACAAAAAAATCATTGATTTAAATGATAATGAATACTTTTTAACAAATAAGCCATGGAAGCGTCCCAAAAACGCTGATGACTATGTAGTGAATGGACCATGTATTTCTAATCGACTTGGAACGACGGACCGAGCTTATTGTCTTAGATATACTAAGTGGCCCTCTGTAGGAAAACAATGGATTGAAAGACCCCGCTTATGTGGATGGCCACCAGAATCATTAATACATAACATTGTTCAGGGAGGAGTGTTGTTGGTACCGATCGGTAGTAAATCTGATTCACCAAAGGACAACCCTTTTGAATGGAGAATATCGTTTTCAGTTCCAGAGAAAATGTTGATCTATTCTTGGACTCATTCACAAATTGTTTGCTACGTGCTTCTGAAATGTTTACTAAAAGAAGTTATTAAGAAAAACGAAAATGTCGATAAACTTTTCTGCTCCTATTTCTTGAAAACTGTAATATTTTGGTTATCAGAAGAACTAGAAGAAAATATTTGGGCACCTAACAATTTACTTAATTGTTTCATGCTGTGTCTAAAGCGCCTTATTTATTGGATAACGTGCAGATATCTCCCTAATTACTTTATACCTCAACACAATATGATTGACAGAAGGATCCAAGGACAATCAAGAGATGAGTTGTTGTCTTTATTTCATTCTTTGTATGATATGGGTTGGGGATGCATCATGCTTTGTGATTCTCTGAAACATTTTTCTTATTCCGAAATAGGTCTAAATTATAGAACTTTCCCGACCATTTATACAGAATTTGAAAAAGCTGTATTACCTCTGCTAGGTATATTACAAGGTATTATGTTAAATACTGAAAACAAACTACATGTCTGTATGAGTAGATGTTGTATAAAGTTCAAGAATAGAAAACTACATGTTAATACCCGTCGTTTATATTTCATTATATTTCTTTATTTAAACAGCAGCATTACCGAGAGATTATTTGTAAAGCCATTCAAATCAAACAACAAACGAAATTATTTTCAGACAAAACAAATGTTGTCACATTGTATGATTGATACAAAGACTTGTGCTTTGTCAGGGTGGGTTGTATTAGGGTTGTATTTTTATTTAAACAAGAGATATAATACAGCTATCCATGTTTTAGAGTACACAAAGTCCTTAACATCACTCGGTCAATTTCATGTCAGTCCTGAATCTCATATCTCCATTAGGGATATGCTCATTAATACCAACAGAAAATATGGGTTTATAAATAGTTTCCAGAAAATCAAATTAAAAACAGCAAAGGTGATAGTATTTTCACCAGAAACAAAATATCAATCTTTTATTACTGACGAATTATTACAATTCATGCTAGGTATTAGGCACATCGCATGTCCCCCGGGGGTATTACTGTATTATTTAATGTTTATTTATTACCATCGGTTACATGACATATCAAGACGTCAGGATTGTCTACATGATTTAATGTTGTATGTAACAACAGAATCTCCCAAATTTAGTCTAGTGTTACAATTATTGTCGTTTGGTTACCTCAGACGGGCATTTGAAATTATATGTGATACAGACGGTGTTTATTATTGTGACAATATGAAGTATACATTATTAGAATCAACTGATTTAAAGAAAATATTGTTGATATACGATAAAAAATATTGAAAAAATGGACATTTGTTTGTCATATTTTATTGTTGTCATGATATTATTTTATGAAACATAACACAAGAAGATGTAACTTTATTCAGTTTGTTTTATTTTTGTACTCCTTGTTATGTATAAATCAAAAAGCCATTTGTTCCTGAATCCAATCGAAAAATTGTAGAAGTAGCCAATAACAATACCCTTAACACACACACACATGACCGATCATTTTTCTGGCTTGGTACAATCATTCCTATTAAAAAGTGGTGAAGCTGAACTAGTGCTATGGTCCCAAGCATCCCCTCTTGGTGAAATATTACATCTTTGTACTCCACGATATACATTATAGCTTAGACAGTGACGCTGAACTGGTTTTATGGTCCCAAGCATCCCCTCTTGGTGAAATATTACATATTTGTACTCCATGATATACATTATAGCTTAGACAGTGACGCTGAACTGGTTTTATGGTCCCAAGTATCACCTCTTGGTGAAATATTACATGTTTGTACTCCATGATATACATTATAGCTGAGACAGTGACGCTGAACTGGATTTATGGTCCCAAGCATCCCCTCTTGGTGAAATATTACATCTTTGTACTCCACGATATACATTATAGCTTAGACAGTGACGCTGAACTGGTTTTATGGTCCCAAGCATTCCCTCTTGGTGAAATATTACATCTTTGTACTCCATGATATACATTATAGCTCAGACAGTGACGCTGAACTGGTTTTATGATCCCAAGCATCCCTCTTGGTGACATATTACATCTTTGTACTCCATGATATACATTATAGCTTAGACAGTGACGCTGAACTAGTGCTATGGCCCCAAGTATCCCCTCTTGGTGAAATATTACATCTTTGTACTCCACGATATACATTATAGCTTAGACAGTGACGCTGAACTGGTGTTATGGTCCCAAGCATCCCCTCTTGGTGAAATATTAGATTTTTGTACTCCACGATATACAATATAGCTTAGACAGTGACGCTGAACTGGTTTTATGGTCCCAAGTATCACCTCTTGGTTAAATATTACATGTTTGTACTCCATGATATACATTATAGCTGAGACAGTGACGCTGAACTGGATTTATGGTCCCAAGCATCCCCTCTTTGTGAAATATTACATCTTTGTACTCTACGATATACATTATAGCTTAGACAGTGACGCTGAACTGGTTTTATGGTCCCAAGCATCCCTTCTTGGTGAAATATTACATCTTTGTACTCCACGATATACATTATAGCTTAGACAGTGACGCTGAACTAGTTTTATGGTCCCAAGTATTCCCTCGTGGTGAAATATTACATCTTTGTACTCCACGATATACATTATAGCTCAGACAGTGACGCTGAACTAGTTTTATGGTCCCAAGCATCCCCTCTTGGTGAAATATTACATTTTTGTACTCCATGATATACATTATAGCTGAGACGGTGACGTTATATAAAGTCTGAATACAAAGTGTAAGCTGGAGCGTGACATATGAGTTGCGGACTATAAGCTCTATACGAGGGACCTCTTACGGAATATCTGTGTCACAAATTTACCACGAATATGTTCCACTTGCCATAAGTACTTCTCGGTCCTCTCCTAATTCATGACTTATCACCGGATTGGTAATTGGAGCAACAGGACAGGTGTCACTTGTGAAACAGGACGTGCTTTCCCTTCCGGAGCAATAGAGTTTAATCCCGGTTTTTAGTATTGACCAAGCTTTAGTTTTGTAAAGGTGTTTTGTAAATTTAGTGTTTAGGGAGCTAAGATGAGAGGTGATTGTTTGTTTTGTTGATATTGGTGGTAATTATTGAACAATACTGTTTTAACTTTCTGATCATAAAACAATAAATAATGTCGGTAAAATAGTGCCACAGGGATGTATCGAATGGATGAAATATAAATAGCCACTGGAAAACAAGGATGCAATGGAAATTGTCGGCATGCTGTTATATTGCCATTGGAAAACGTGGATATAATGGAAATTGTCAGCAAAATTTTATAATGCCACTGGAAAGTCGGGATATAATGGAAATTGTCGGCATACTATTATATTATCACTGGAAAACGAAGATAATGGATATTGTCGGCTTAATATTATATTGCCACTGGAAAACGAGGATAATGGAAATAGTCGGGCAAATTTAAATGCACGAGACAATCATTCACGTCCCTGTCTAAGGGTAAGTTGGGTATTTGATTTGTCTACTCCACATCTAAAATACNGTCGGCTTAATATTATATTGCCACTGGAAAACGAAGGTAATGGATATTGTTGGCTTAATATTATATTGCCACTGGAAAACGGGGATAATGGATATTGTCGGCTTAATATTATATTGCCACTGGAAAACGAAGGTAATGGATATTGTCGGCTTAATATTATATTGCCACTGGAAAACGAGGATAATGGATATTGTCGGCTTAATATTATATTGCCACTGGAAAACGAGGATAATGGATATTGTCGGCTTAATATTATATTGCCACTGGAAAACCAGGATAATGAATATTGTAGGTTTAATATTGTATTGCCACTGGAAAACGAGGATAATGAATATTGTCGGCTTAATATTATATTGCCACTGGAAAACGAGGATAATGAATATTGTCGGCTTAATATTGTATTGCCACTGGAAAACGAGGATAATGAATATTGTCGGCTTAATATTGTATTGCCACTGGAAAACGAGGATAATGGAAATAGTCGGGCAAATTTAAATGCACGAGACAATCATTCACGTCCCTGTCTAAGGGTAAGTTGGGTATTTGATTTGTCTACTCCACATCTAAAATACATTAATTTCTAAAGGGTATAGAAACTATGTCATATAGCAGTAGCTCGGGGGTTTTCTGTGTTACAATATTATTACCATAGTTTTAAAAAAATAACAAATAATGAAATGTTTTCACTCTTCCCTTTTGTCACCAAGAAATTGCATTTTAAAAGATGACATTTAAGCACAAATACCAAAAAACAATGTGCATTTAGAACAATTTATTACTTAGACATTAAAAGTTATGTGACATTTTTTAATGTATCACAGATATAAAATGTAGGGGGCATGTCCGACATAGAAGTGAACTATACTTTATCTAAAACGTATTTCTGTTGTAGAACCCGTTGCAACAGTAGAGGAAACATGTTAAAGATGTGACCCCTGACGTGAACCGAAACGAGTTTTCGTTAGATGTTAGTGTATTGATATTAGATTATTAGGAAAAATCTTTCATTTCTTTCTTCATTCTCTGTTCTTGTTAAATTTACCCACATTAATGTAAGAAATATTCATATGCATTCATACCTTATCAAAAATGTTGTAACTTATTGTATATAATTAAATATAAGAAGATTTCATAAGTTTGTTTAGCTTGTGTCTTATCGTTTTTGCACATTTGAGCAAACAAAATCTTTAAGCTCAAATCCAGCAAAATCTAATTTGATTCATTTGAACTGTGAATACAAAGTCCAAATACAATTGAGAATACGAATCTGAAAACCGACATGATCATACTTGCAGCAAATGGCTACACCGGGCAGGGAGCAGCATGACTCGACTGCAGCTACTCGGAAACAGCTTCTCCGTCACCAGTTGGAATGAAAATCTTTATTGTTCTGAAAAAGTCTTCACTAGGCAGAATCTGTTTGCATGGTAAGGATTTCGTAATGAATTGAGAGATTTATCACCTTTTCCCAAATAAAAGAGTCAAGTTCCTTAATTGACTCATAAATAGATGAAAGTTGAGGATTTTTCCCAAATTAAAAATAAATACAGTTAATCAAACAAGCAAACAAACAAAAAATAAAAAAATACAACAGTGCAATAAAATTAGAGGAAATTAAAATGTTAGAAGATAGAAAATTGGCACTTGTTGGTACCTTTCAGTCAAGTTAATATCAGAAACTAAGAGATAGAGGAAATTCATCGACACACTACCAGAAACTCTTAACAGGTAAATAGCAGAAACGGTTGAAATTGATATTGCCACTGAAAAACGAAGATATAATGGAATTGTGGAAATGATACGAGGTACTCATTTACGGCCCATTGTGAACTTTCTATTTATATGTATGATCCGATATTCCAGAGATGGCTGTCCCTATCATGATTTCCTTGATAGAGTGGTGCTGCCAACAATGAAGCTAATGGACCAAGGGCGCATATTGGTTAAGTTGAAGGCATCACTTCGAAAGTTTTACTGTCGCTATCATGATCTGGTTAACAGTTGCCGAATATCTATGTCACAAATGATCACATATATGATATGTTTATCGTAATTACAATCCGGTCATGTTTTCATTAATGCCTTATTACCGGGTTTGTAAGAAGAATAACACTAGGTGTGGCACATGTGCAGCAGAAATTTGTTACCCTACTGGAGCACCCGAGTTCACCCTCGTTTTTAGACATGTATTAGTGGGGTTCGTGTTGTTTATTTTCTCTTCATGTTTTTGGTTTCGTGTTGTGGTGTACGCTACGATTTTCGTGTAAAAAGATGTTCGGTTCTTCTTCATGCCCATTTGTTGTGTTACCCTTCCGGAGCACCCGAGTTCTCCCTCGTTTTTAGACATGTATTAGTGGGGTTGGTGTTGTTTATTTTCTCTTCATGTTTTTGGTTTCGTGTTGTGGTGTACGCTACGATTTTCGTGTAAAAAGATTTTCGGTTCTTCTTCATGCCCATTTGTTGTGTTACCCTACTGGAGCACCCGAGTTCGTCCTCGTTTTTAGACATGTATTAGTGGGGTTCGTGTTGTTTATTTTCTCTTCATGTTTTTGGTTTCGTGTTGTGGTGTACGCTACGATTTTCGTGTAAAAAGATGTTCGGTTCTTCTTCATGCCCATTTGTTTTGTCCGGTGTTCATATTTTATTAATGTTATTTATATTGGTTTACGAATACTGGTGTCCAACACGATTTCGATGTTAGATGACTTTTGTGTCGTTTAAGATTAATACAGTTCATCCCCTTCTTCTTCTTATTCTTTAGGTTTCCAGTAAGCCTTCAGTACTTGATTATTATGTAGTGGTGCATGCTTGGACGAGAGTAAATTTATAATACAATAATTGAATTTGATTTGAATACTGCAATCTGATTGGCTAATCCGCCTGGAGAACGTTTTAAAGTAGGATTCGTGTTGCTCGATCTTTAGTTTTCTGTGTAGTGTTTTGTGGATTTATAAATGTACTATAAATAGTACATGGGGAAGTACTTTTGGTTTGTATTGCCACGTAATAGACAGACGGAAATAATTCAATCTAGACAAAAGACTACAATGCTTGTTGATCTTATTTTAAATAAAACCAAAAAGATAAGGACAGCTAATGTTCAGATTCCATTATAAAAGGGAGAATTAGACACAAATATCCCCGTGAAATAACAAAATGCAGATCCTCAAGGACAACCTATTCAGACATTTTGATTTCAGTTTCTAACGGTTAAGTAAGTATCACAGTGTATGTCAGCTCTATTTATTAGGAAAATAACGAAGCATATATATTTACCAAATCATATCTAAGGGTGGATCGTGGATGTGATTCGCACGACACAACTAAGCATTTCCCATTCCCACTGGGTTGTTCCCCACAACAGAGAAACTACTTTATAGTACTAGACCCAGTGTGTTATTTGTATTAATTTCTAAGGAAACAATGAAATGTGTTGATGAAGAGTGTTGACTTTTTTATAATTCATAAGAAGATTTTTTTAGAAACAAGGAAATATAAGTACAAGTAGTCAAGATAATGCAATCTAGCAGAATTCAATAAATATACAGAAACAAATTATATGACCTATTTTCATGCAAGAGACGAACACCATATTTTATTTAGTTACACATATCTGTTCAATCTGATATTGTTATTTGCTTTTTATGGGTTAGTGTTTAGGGTTATGGTGTTTAACGCCACTTTCAACAATACTTCAGTGGCGGTCAGTTTTATTGGTGGAGCCGGGAAACAGGAGAAACCCACCGACGTGTCGTAAGTCACTGACAAACTTTATTAATGTTGTATCAAGTACACCTCGCCATGAGCGGGATTGTTTGTTATGAAAAGAAAGATAGTCCTCAATTCCATCAATGTCAGCAAAACGAACCATCATCTAAGGTCACAAAAGCGTGTAGATAAATTAGCGGGAAAATTACATAACCCAACTTTCGATTTGAGAATCTTCGATAGTCTACACTACAGATTGAGGGTTACATTTATTAGTAATTAGTGTTAAAGGGTCAATATATTACCTCAGTAACAATACATGATATAAATATACAGATATCACATAACAAAGAGAAAAATATTTAATGGTTGACACAAAATTACGAATACTCAGAAAACTGAAGATTGAGCAACACCAATACAACTAAAAACCCAGACCAGGGTAAACTCTGATGCTCTGTAAGGAGTTTGTAATTCGAGTTACACTTCACTAATACCGCTTCATGCAAGTAACTTGCACTCACCACTTTAAAAAGTTGACGAGTGACAAAACTCTTTTTTACCGCCCACCCTTTACTGACATTAAATTTAAGAAAAAAAGATTGCGTTGTATGGAAGCAGATATTGTCCAATTAACGCCTTTTAACAAGTTAATACTCATTAGAGCTATTGCTGTGAACAACGACTCCTTCTAACAAGTTAATACTCCAAACTGCTGGTGGTATCTTTTACGTGTAAGGATCCTGACATTCTCAAATCAAGAGGCACCCATTTACCTTGAGTTATGGAGTTGTACATTTTGCCTTACAAAGGGCTATTAGCGACCGCGTTTTTTTTTGTGGGACCGTATCGATCATCTTTTTAGTTTGTCATGTTGTTCTATTGTGTGTCATTACGTTCATAGTTCCGTGTAGGGATGTCTGCTTCGATTTCCGTGTGAAAGCGATGCTCGGTTCATCTTTACCTCCAGTTGTTTGTAGGAGTCATGTCTTATTTACGTTATTTGTGTTTGTTTGTTTGTGTATATATGTGTCAAACACATATTGGCTATAGGAGTAACATTGTGGGTGTCTTATGAGAGGCAGGAACTCCTCATTCGAGGCCGCAGGATTCGTCCCGTTTTTTGTAAGGGCCGTGTTGCTCATCGATTTAGTTTTATATGTTGTGTTTTATTTTGTTTTGTTTGTCATCGTCCAGTGTCTTGTGTATCCAATGTTTCCAGTTTCTCTGGACAGTACCTTCGAGTCCGCTAACGTTTATTTAACAACATGTTGATCAGTAGGATCTGCTGTAAAGCGTGTGTTACCTTTGTATTGTACCGTTATTGTGTGTTGACGTTCCCTAATTAGTTATATGTGGAGGTTCTCTAACGTTTATTTAACAACATGTTGATCAGCAGGATCTGCTGTAATGTGTTCCTTATATTTGTGTTATACCGTTATTGTATGTTGAGGTTCCCTAATCAGCAATATGTTGAGGTTCTCTAACGTTTATTTAGCAACCTGTTGATCAGTAGGTTTTGCTTTGATTTGTTTTTTACCTTTGTGTTGTACCGTTATTGTTTATTAGCGTTCGCCTGATCATTACTATGTTCTGACATCAAAAGGTTGTAACTCCTCGATTTTAGTAACAATAATATATCATTAGTTGTTATTTTGGTATCAACTTTTGTAAAATTAAGTGAGAAAAATCTCACTTGGTCTCACTTCCGTTCTGTATGGGTATCTATGATGTCCGAGTTCCTGTGTCACTTGGTCTCACTTTCGTTCTGTAATGGTATCTATGTTAACTGAGTTTCTATGTCACCTGGTCTCACTTCCGTAATGTACGATTCTCTATGTTATCTGAGTTTCTATGTCACCTGGTCTCGTTTCCATTATATATGGGTCTTGTGTTGTCTGCGCTTCTATGTCACTTGGTTTAACTTTCGCTATGTACGGGTCTCTATGTTATCTGCGCTTCTATGTCACTTGGTCTCACTTCCATTATGTACGGGTCCTT
Source organism: Gigantidas platifrons (assembly GCA_002080005.1). Classification (NCBI taxonomy): domain Eukaryota; kingdom Metazoa; phylum Mollusca; class Bivalvia; order Mytilida; family Modiolidae; genus Gigantidas; species Gigantidas platifrons. The sequence goes on along the minus strand of MJUT01012169.1, from coordinate 6,217 downwards.
GTGTTGCCTGAGTTTCTATGTCACTTGGTCTCACTTTCGTTCTGTATGAGTCTCTATGTTATCTACGCTTCTATGTCACTTGGTCTCACTTCCGTTATGTACGGGTCCTTGTGTTGCCTGAGTTTCTATTTCACTTGTTCGCACTTTCGTGATGTATGGGTCCTTTTGTCGCCTGGTCTCACTTTCGTGATGCATAGGTCCATTTGTTGTCTGAGATTCTATGTCACTTGGTGTCGGTTCCATTTCAAGTTGGTCTTGTGTTGTCTGGGTTTCTATGTAACTTGGTCTCACGTTCGTTCTGTATGGTTCTCTATGTTATCTGAGTTCTATGTCACCTGGTCTCACTTTTGTTAAGCATGGGTCTCTATGTTGTCCGAGTTTCTATGTCACTTGGTCTCGTTTCCATTATATATGGGTCTTGAGTTGTCTGATTTTGTATGTCACTTGGCCTCGCTACCGTTCTATATGTTTCTTTATGGTGGCCGATTTTTTATGTTACTTGTTCTCACTTTCGTTATGTTAGGTCTCTATATTGTCCGAGTTTCTATGTCACTTGGTCTCACTTTCGCTCTGTAATGGTCTGTAGGTTTTCGGAGTTCCTATGTCACCTGGTCTCACTTCCGTTATGCACTGGTCCTTGTGTTACTTGAGTTGCTATGTCGCTTGGTCCCACTTTCGTGATGTATGGCCCCTTGTGTTGTCTGAGTTTCTATGTCAGTTGGTCTCGTTTCCATTAAATATGGGAATTGTGTTGTCTGAGTTTCTATGTCACTTGATCTCACTTCCGTTCTGTATGTATCTCTATGTTGTCCGAGTTTCTATCTCACTTTCGTTATGAAAGGGTCTCTATGTTCTCCGAGTTTCTATGTCACTTGTTCTCATTTTCGTTCTGTATGGGTCCTTGTATTGACTGAGTTTCTATGTCACTTGGTCTCACATCCGTTCTGTATGCATCTCTATTTTGTCCGAGTTTCTATGTCACTTGGTCACACTTTCGTTCTGTATGAGTCTCTATGTTATCTGAGTTTCTATGTCACCTGGTCTCACTTCCATTATGCATAGGTCCTTGTGTTACCTGAGTTTCTATGTTGCTTAGTCTCACTTTCGTGATGTATAGTTCTTGTGTTTTCTGAGTTTCTATGTCACTTCGTCTCGCTTCCATTATAAATGGGTCTTGTGTTGTCTGCGTTTCTATGTCACTTGGGTTCACCTTCGTTCTGTATGGGTCTCTATGTTATCTGAGTTTCTATGTCATCTGGTCTCACTTCGTTCTGTATGAGTCTATGTTATCTGAGTTTCTATGTCACCTGGTTTCACTTCCATTATGTACGGGTTTCTTGTGTTGCCTGAGTTTCTATGTCACTTGGTCTCACTTTCGTTCTGTATGTGTCTCTATGTTATCTGAGTTTCTATGTCACTTGGTCTCACTTCCGTAATATATTGTTCTCCATGTTGTCCGAGTTTCTATGTCACTTGGTCTCACTTCTGTTCTGTATGTATCTCTATGTTGTCAGAGTTTCTATGTCATCTAGTATCGTTTCCATTATATATGGATATTTGTCGTTTCAGTTTCTATGTCGCTTGGTTTCACTTTCGTTCTGTATGGGTCTCTATGTTATCTGAGGTTCTATGTCACCTGGTCTCACTTCGTTCCATATGTATATCTATGATTTCAGAGTTTTTATGTTACGTGGTCTCACTTTCGTTCTGTATGAGTCTCTATGTTATCTGCGCTTCTATGTCACTTGGTCTCACTTCCGTTATGTACGGGTCCTTGTGTTGCCTGAGTTTCTATTTCACTTGTTTTCACTTTCGTGATGCATAGGTCCATTTGTTGTCTGAGATTCCATGTCACTTGGTCTCGGTTCCATTTTAAATTGGTCTTGTGTTGTCTGAGTTTCTATGTAACTTGGTCTCACTTTCGTTTTGTATGGTTCTCTATGTTGTCCGAGTTTCTATGTCACTTGGTCTCGCTACCGTTCTATGTTTCTTTATGGTGGCCGATTTTGTATGTCACTTATTCTCACTTTCGTTATGTTGGGTCTCTATGTTGTCCAAGTTTCTATGTCACTTGGTCTCTTTTTTGTTGTGCATGGGTCCTGTATTGCCTTAGTTCCTATATCACTTGGTGTCACACCCGTTCTGTATGTGTCTCTATGTTGTCCGAGTTTCTATGTCACTTGGTCTCACTTTCGCTCTGTATTGGTTTCTATGTTTTCTGAGTTCCTATGTCACCTGGTCTCACTTCCGTTATGTATGGGTCCATGTGTTGTCTGAGTTTCTATGTCACTTGGTCTCGTTTCCAATAAATATGGGAATTGGGTTGTCTGAGTTTCTATCCCACTTGGTCTCACTTTCGTTATGAAAGGGTATCTATGTTTGCCGAGTCTCTATGTCACTTGGTCTCATTTTCCTCCTGTATGAGTCCTTGTATTGACTGAGTTTCTATGTCACTTGGTCTCACATCCGTTCTGTATGTATCTCTATTTTATCCGAGTTTCTATGTCATTTGGTCTCACTTTCGTTTTGTATGAGTCTCTGTTATCTGAGTTTCTATGTCACCTGGTCGCACTTCCATTATGTATTGATCTTTTTGTTACCTGAGTTTCTATGTCGCCTGGTCTCACTTTCGTGATATATAGTCCTTGTGTTTTCTAAGTTTCTGTGTCACTTCGTCTCGCTTCCATTATATATGGGTCTTGTGTTGTCTGCCTTTCTATGTCACTTAGTCTCTCCTCCGATCTGTACGAGTCTCTGTGTTATCTGAGTTTCTATGTCACCTGGTCTCGTTTCCATTATATATGGGCCTCGTGTTGTCTGAATTTCAATGTCACTTGGTTTCACCTTCGTTCTGTATGGGTCTCTATGGTATCTGAGTTTCTATGTCACCTGGTCTCACTTCGTTCTGTATTGGTTTCTATGTTATCTGAGTGTCTATGTCACCTGGTCCCACTTCCGTTATGTACGAGTCCTTGTGTTGTCTGAGTTTCTATATCACTTGGTCTCACTTTCGTTATGTATGTTTCTTTATTTTGTCCGATTTTTTATGTCACTTGTTCTTACTTTAGTTATGTATGGGTCTCTATGTTGTCCGAGATTCTATGGCACTTGGTCTCACTTTTGTTATGTATGGGTCTCTATGTTGTCCGAGTTTCTATGTCACATGGTCTCTTTTTTGTGCTGCATGGGTCCTTGTGTTGGCCGAGTTTCTGTTATACTTGGTCTCACATCCGTTCTGTATGTTTCTCTATGTTGTCCGAGTTTCTATGTCACTTGGTCTTACTTTCGTTCTGTTTGAATATCTATGTTATCTGAGTTTCTATGTCACCTGGTCTCACTTTCGTGATGCATTGGTCCTTGTTTTGACTGAGTTTCTATGTCGCTTGGTCTAGCTTTCGTGATGCATAGGTCATTGTGTTGTCTGAGTTTCTATGTCAGTTGGTCTCGCTTCCGTTATATATGAGTCCATGTGTTGTCTGAGTTTCTATGTCAATTGATCTCGCTTACATCATATATGGGTCTTGTGTTGCCTGAGATTCTAAGTTGCTTGGTCTCACTTCCGTTCTGTATACTTCCTTGTGTTGCCTGAGATTCTAAGTCGCTTGGTCTCACTTCCGTTCTGTATACTTCCTTGTGTTGTCTCTTTTTGCTCTATTGGTTTTGTTTTACCTTTATGTTCGAGATTGTGCTACTATTTACTGCAGATATAACTTTTTCATGAAAATATCTTCCAAGTGACGTGCCTAACCCTCATCGTAATAAACTTAACCTTGGACAGTTTCTTCTTCAATACAAATATCAACATGTGAATATAAATCAGGTAGTTGAATGTATGTCTCATTTGATACTTATCGTTTTTATGAGATTGTAATACATATGTTTATATATTCATTTATTTTTAACAGTAATGGATGACGTTTCTGTAAAGTTATATAGATACATGTGTGATGAAGTTGTTGGATCTGAGAAAGTAGTCAACTATAGAAGACAATTCTTTAACGTGTATGATGATGTACAGAATCACGATGGGGATAATGAGTGGCATTTCATAAGTAGTGGTAGTAAAGCAGAAGGACTTAATCTACCAGGAAGTGAGTATGATGTGATGTATGTCAATAAAGACATTCATGTTTATGAATTTGATGATATCTTTTCTATTTCTCATGATTTGAGAACACAACATAATTTAGTTTTAGACTTTGACAATGCTATGCCTGGGTTTACTCTACTCCGTATATATGATGTACGTGAATGGCACAAGAAATTCATTGATATAAATGATAATGAAACATTTTTATCAAATAAGTCATGGAAGCGGGTCATGCACATTGATAACTGTGTAATAAATGGACCGTGTTTGTCTGATCCATTTGGAAGGATGGACCACTCTTTTTGTCTTAGATATATTAAGTGGCCCTCTGTCGAAAGACAATGGATTGATAGACCTCGGTTCTATGGATGGCCATCATAATCATTAATACATAACATTGTTCAGGGAGGAGTGTTGTTGGTACCGATCGGTAGTAAATCTGATTCACCAAAGGACAACCCTTTTGAATGGAGAATATCGTTTTCAGTTCCAGAGAAAATGTTGATCTATTCTTGGACTCATTCACAAATTGTTTGCTACGTGCTTCTGAAATGTTTACTAAAAGAAGTTATTAAGAAAAACGAAAATGTCGATAAACTTTTCTGCTCCTATTTCTTGAAAACTGTAATATTTTGGTTATCAGAAGAACTAGAAGAAAATATTTGGGCACCTAACAATTTACTTAATTGTTTCATGCTGTGTCTAAAGCGCCTTATTTATTGGATAACGTGCAGATATCTCCCTAATTACTTTATACCTCAACACAATATGATTGACAGAAGGATCCCAGGACAATCAAGAGATGAGTTGTTGTCTTTATTTCATTCTTTGTATGATATGGGTTGGGGATGCATCATGCTTTGTGATTCTCTGAAACATTTTTCTTATTCCAAAATAGGTCTAAATTATAGAACTTTCCCGACCATTTATACAGAATTTGAAAAAGCTGTATTACCTCTGCTAGGTATATTACAAGGTATTATGTTAAATACTGAAAACAAACTACATGTCTGTATGAGTAGATGTTGTATAAAGTTCAAGAATAGAAAACTACATGTTAATACCCGTCGTTTATATTTCATTATATTTCTTTATTTAAACAGCAGCATTACCGAGAGATTATTTGTAAAGCTATTCAAATCAAACAACAAACGACATTATTTGCAGACAAAGCAAATGTTGTCACATTGTATAATTGATACAAAGACTTGTGCTTTGTCAGGGTGGGTTTTATTAGGGTTGTATTTTTATTTAAACAAGAGATATAATACAGCAATCCATGTTTTAGAGTACACAAAGTCTTTAACTTCGCTAGGTCAATTTACTCTCAGTTTTGATTCTCATATCTCCATTAGGGATATGTTCAGTAATACCAACAGAGAATATGGGTTTATAAATATTTTTCAGAAAATGAAATTAAAAACGGCAAAGATGATAGTGTTAACATCATTAACAGAAGATCAATCTTTCATTATTACTGACGAATTATTACAACACAGTCCAGGTGATAGATACATCATCTGTCCCTCGGGAGTATTACTGTTTTATTTAATGTTTATTTATTACCATCGATTAAATGATATATCAAGACGTCAGGATTGTCTACATCATTTAATGTTTTATGTAACAACATAATCTCTCAAATGGATACCAATCTTCCAATTTTTCTCGTTTTCTTACCTCAGAAAGGCATTTGTAATTATATCTGATACAGAAGGTGTTTATTATTGTGACAATATGATATATACATTAACAGAATCAACTTATTTAAAGAAATTGTTATAATCGTTGATATGCGATTAAAATATTGAAAAAATGGACATTTGTTTGTCATATTTTATTGTTGTCATGATATTATTTTATGAAACATAACACAAGAAGATGTAACTTTATTCAGTTTGTTTTATTTTTGTACTCCATGTTATGTATAAATTAAAAAGTCATTTGTTCCTGAATCCAATCAAAAAATTGTAGAAGCAGTCAATAACAATACCCTTAACACACAAATACATGACCGATCATTTTACTGGCTTGGTACAATTATTCTTATTAAAAGTGGTGAAGCTGAACTAGTGCTATGGTCCAGAGCATCCCCTCTTGGTGAAATATTACATCTTTGTACTGCAC